>JACXGI010019390.1:0-12177 GCA_016801175.1 Esox masquinongy
ATGCTTTGGGGCTGTTTTTCTGCAAAGGGACCAGGACGACTGATCCGTGTAAAGGAAAGAATGAATGGGGCCATGTATCGTGAGATTTTGAGTGAAAACCTCCTTCCATCAGCAAGGGCATTGAAGATGAAACGTGGCTGGGTCTTTCAGCATGACAATGATCCCAAACACACCGCCCAGGCAACGAAGGAGTGGCTTCATAAGAAGCATTTCAAGGTCCTGGAGTGGCCTAGCCAGTCACCAGATCTCAACCCCATAGAAAATCTTTGGAGGGAGTTGAAAGTCCGTGTTGCCCAGCGACAGCCCCAAAACATCACTGCTCTAGAGGAGATCTGCATGGAGGAATGGGCCAAAATACCAGGAACAGTGTGTGAAAACCTTGTGAAGACTTACAGAAAACGTTTGACCTCTGTCATTGCCAACAAAGGGTATATAACAAAGTATTGAGATGAACTTTTGTTATTGACCAAATACTTATTTTCCACCATAATTTACCAATAAATTCATTAAAAATCCTACAATGTGATTTTCTGGATTTTTTTTTCTCATTTTGTCTCTCATTGTTGAAGTGTACCTATGATGAAAATTACAGGCCTCTCTCATCTTTTTAAGTGGGAGAACTTGCACAATTGGTGGCTGACTAAATACTTTTTGCCCCACTGTATCCCAGCATGCTTTACGGCATTTCATTTTGTTCATGTTTATGTTTGTTGTAATTGATAAGAACGTGACAGAGCCTTGTTTTTTGTGCCATCATTGTTATTTATGTGTTAAGCTTTGGAATGTTTTTGGGGATTATGGTCGTGTATGTGTGCCAACCATAGAAATGAAGACGATTCTGTTTGGTTTGCTTCATTGCTTTATAAACTGTTTTGTGATTTCTGACAAAGTAGAGCTCTGACTCTTGCATATTTCTGCTAACCTTGTGTCTGATAGATGTTGGTATGTCATCAAAATAGTAATAACTGATGTATAAATACAATTAACTTGAAATACAAACATTTTTAAAAGCGATAGATGACAGCAACTAAAGGGAGAATTTGGGTGAGAACATTTGTTCTTGCTGTGAAATTACAGGAATATACTTTATTTTAAGTAAAGTACATTTCCGTATTTCTACAAATTAATAACGTATTTTGTTTTACAATATAAATCTGTTTTTTAAAAGTCTTTCTGGCGTCCCAGCTGCCAGAAATTTACCGTAAATTTAACGATTTTTTTTTACGGTGCAGCAGTTAAATAAAACAAGTAGTCAAGAACACTTTGGTGACTGCAAGAGCTTTTTCAAGTCACTCCTCTGCGGACCAGAGATGAAAATGGATTTAATTTCTTACTGGTACTGACGTGAGTGCATGAACTTCCGTGTGCATTTTATGTGCCTTATTAGCTAACGATAGGCCTATTTGATGTGTTGATTCTTCATAATAACTTTATAAATCATTATAACAGCTCCCGGTTATGTTGTGCGCATCATGTATTGTGCAGATCATGCAGATAGTCAATGCTATGTTGGCCCGCGCAAATGATATTCTATTTGTCTTCTCCTGTCACTTTCAGTAGGAAAGCGTTAACAATTAGCCTACAATAAAAACAATTATAATTAGAAAATCGAAAGATATATATATATATATATATATATATATATATAATAATGTATATCCTATTCATATTTTCTACAATTTGCAGTTGGTTAACAGGTTTTTTCTGCTTGCATCTCTCGTAGCTGCATGTCTTCTAGGATAAATATAATTGGTTTTTATGATCTCAACATTGCTGACAACTGCTTATTTTCCGCGGTAATGGAATGGACAGTTATTTGCATTTAGGGGGAAGTGGAGATGTGATCAGAAGCTTTTTTTGTGTAGTGGTTAGACTAGTACCGTTGTAAAGGAATTGGAAAACTACTTTATTCTTTATTTCATTACAATACAAACCAACTCATGACTACATTTAAGAATTTTGATTTTTATTGTAATTGACAATATTCTTCTATTTACAGTGAGGTAAAAAATATATTTGATCCCCTGCTGATTTTGTATGTTTGCCCACTGACAAAGAAATGATCAGTCTATAATTTTAATGTTAGGTTTATTTGAACAGTGAGAGACAGAATAACAACAAAAAAATCCAGAGAAACATGTCAAAAATGTTATAAATTGATTTGCATTTTAATGAGTGAAATAAGTATTCCACCCCTCTGCAAAACACGACTCAGTACTTGGTGGCAAAACCATTGTTGGCAATCACAGAGGTCAGACGTTTCTTGTAGTTGGCCACCAGGTTTGCACACATCTGACGTTTGGCAACTCGAACCTTCAGCTCCCTCCACCGATTTTCTATGGGATTAAGGTCTGGAGACTGGCTAGGCCACTCCAGGACCCTAATGTTCTTCTTCTTGAGCCACTCCTTTGTTGCCTTGGCTGTGTGTTTTGGGTCATTGTCATGCAGGGCTAACCATTCACGACCCATTTTCAATGCCCTGGCTGAGGGAAGGAGGTTCTCACTCCAGATTTGACGGTACATGGACCCGTCCATCGTCCCTTTGATGCGGTGAAGTTGTCCTGTCCCCTTAGCAGAAAACCCCCTAAAGGATAATGTTTCCACCTCCACGTTTGATGGTGGGGGTGGTGTTCTTGGGGTCATAGGCAGCATTCCTCCTCCTCCAAACATGGCGAGTTGAGTTGATGGCAAAGAGCTCGATTTTGGTCTCATCTGACCACAACATAACACATCACCCTGTTCTCCTCTGAATCATTCAGATGTTCATTGGCAAACTTCAGACGGGCCTGTACATGTGCTTTCTTGAGCAGGGGGACCTTGCGGGCGCTGCAGGATTTCAGCCCTTCATGGCGTAGTGTGTTACCAATTGTTTTCTTGGTGACTATGGTCCCAGCTGCCTTGAGATCAATGACAAGATCCTCCCGTGTAGCTCTGGGCTGATTCCTCACCGTTCTCATGATCATTGCAACTCCACAAGGTGAGATCTTGCATGGAGCTCCAGAACGAAGGAGATTGACAGTTCTTTTGTGTTTCTTCCATTTGCAAATAATCGCACCAACTGTTGTCACCTTCTCACCAAGCTGCTTGGCGATGGTCTTGTAGCCCATTTCAGCCTTGTGTAGGTCTACAATCTTGTCCCTGACATCCTTGGACAGCTCTTTGGTCTTGGCCATGGTGGAGAGTTTGGAATCTGATTGATTGATTGCTTCTGTGGACAGGTGTCTTTTATACAGGTAACAAGCTGAGATTAGGAGCACTCCCTTTAAGAGTGTGCTCCTAATCTCAACTCGTTACCTGTATAAAAGACACCTGGGAGCCAGAAATCTTTCTGATTGAGAGGGGATCAAATACTTATTTCACTCATTAAAATGCAAATCAATTTATAATATTTTTGACATGCGTTTTCTGGATTTTTTTGTTGTTATTCTGTCTCTCACTGTTCAAATAAACCTAACATTAAAATTATAGACTGATCATTTCTTTGTCAGTGGGCAAACGTACAAAATCAGCAGGGGATCAAATAATTTTTTCCCCTCACTATACGCTAGCAGAGCCATTCGGCTTCATTGACTATTATACATTGCAGAGGATGTTTGGTGGCGTAGCACGTGAGACGAGATGTGCGCTCTACTTGTAAATTAAAACAGTCAAGGAAACTTCAGCGACTGGCAGAATGTTTTCAAGTCACTCGTGTGAGGATTATCCCGATTTACGATTATCCCAATTATGGAATTTCTTATGGAATTATGGCCCATGAATGTCGATAGTTATAGATCCTCTTGCGGTCATCCAGATTGGCACCTGGTAAAGCAGAATATACATTGAAATTTAAAATAACATAACATGAAAAACCCACTCACTTCTAACTGCATTTTGTTGTACTGTACTTGTACTGTTCAATGACAAAGTTTAATCTATTCTCATTGAACAAGTACAGTACAACAAAATGCATTTTGTGTCTAAACAGAAGTGCAAATAGAGGAGGGCAGAATACTTACAAGTATTAAGTATATGTATGTACATATGTGTGTAATAGGTATGTATAGATGTGCAATTAATGCAAATGCATTACATATGGTAATTCTAAATGTGCAATGGAAGCAAATAGAGGAGGGCAGAACATTTACAAGTATTAAGTATAAATCTATAATTAATCTAATGTTTTGTCTGCTTATGATTTAACCCTCCAAATATTTTCAGAATATCAATAAACAATTGCTTACTTTGAAAGGGTTTCATCAGATTTACATGCAGTGGAAAAGCAGCATCTCCAACGATGTCATGGGGGATGGTGACTGCTATCCCAGGAAGGTTTGCAGGTGGAGGAATAGCAATTGTCCCCTGAAGCAGGTTTGCGTAAAGTGGGTGGCTTGATGTGTAATAAAGGGTTCCAAGCGATGCAGAAGATCATTGAAACAATTAGCCGACATCCTAAAATATTTTAAATACACATTTTATCCATCTTATGCATCTGCTGAACAAGCACACTGTATTCTCCCTCAACTGCTCGAGACATATTCAAAGTCCTTGTTGACAAACTCCTTTTTGCGTCTTCTCTTTTTCCTTATATTTAACTGTATACAAATCAGATTTTCCAACTCATCGTCCTTCTCCTCATCCTCAATTAATTTTACACATTGTTTCAAACGCGCCATTCCAGAAATAGATTGTTGGTTGCGTCTTCCCAGATCTAGCTAGATAGCTATTATATTGTTTACCAACTACAGTATACATATACTACCTCTGTGAAGTTTTCCTGCTCTACAAGCAAACAAACCAACATTAGTGCAAAGAAATGTAATGGCTATCTACACAACACTGCCGCACAACTATAAATGCTGAGCATGTCTCCGTACACACGCACATGACATTAACAACGCAGACTCGTAGAATCATAAACCAAGCTTAAAGGACTCTGAGAGCATGAGGACAAAGATGATCTGGTCTTAAGACCCAAATCAAACTATTAGGCCTGAATGCCAAGCCAGGTGTAAAACACCTAGCAAAAAGTTCATCATCTGGTTAGTAACCTCCCTATGGTGAAGCATTAGGGAGCAATTATAATGCTTGAGTATCTTCAGGACAAGTCTGTGAATGTTGTTGAGTGCCCCAGTCAACGCCCAGACGTGAACCCTATTGAAAATCTGTACAGAGACTTGAAGAGACCCCAATCCAGTCTGACAGAGCTTAAGAGGATCTCCAAGGATGAATGGGAGAAACTGCTCAAATCAAGGTGTGCAAAGCTAGTAGATCCCAAAGATGACTTGAAACTGATGCCAAAGGCGCTTCTAATAGTTTTGAAAAAAGGGTATGAATACTTATGGACACTGAAGATGGTTGTGTTTGCTTTATCATTATGGGGTATTGTGTGTAGACTGATGAAAACATTTTAAAGTCTATAACACAACAAGATGTTGAGAAAATTAAAGGGTCTGAATAATTTCCAATGGAATTGTATCTGTATCACTCTGTCTATAACACGACACACCACAGGTCAGGTCAGGTAATTGTGTGGTTGCTTTAAACAATGTCTTGACAAATTCAAGAAGGAAAATGAATGAAGTGCAAGGGAAAATTAAAGCTGCAAGCAGCATTTAGCGGGTTTCAGCATTGAAACTACTACTAGCCAGAGTGCACATTTTTTTCAACTTATATCCATAGTTGCAAGCAATATGACATTTATGGTTTTTCCTTTCCTATAGTGCCCCCATGTGGCCAACTTGAAACATTATTCACACAAAGTAAAATCACAACCCTGATCATGTGTACCAAATGTAATCTCACTGAGTGAAAAAGAACAACAGATTCTGTGTTATGGATATTATGGCGCCACTGTTCGACCAAACTGAATTAACTTGCATGTTACATTGCAACAGTGTTCAGGACATTTACCTCAATTGGCATTATAATAAAAATTTCTGCATCAGATAAATATGGATACATCAAAAGTCTGACACTATCAGAACAGTACAACACCTTAAGTACCAAACAATGTAACCAGGAAGGAGCTTGAATTTTTCAGAATGTAATAAATGTACCCTAATCGCATGGTAAATGTAACTGAATGGAGGTTTGTCAGACTTCCCCAGCGCAGAGCATATTAATGATTTCAACTTTTGCTTGTTGTACAATAATGATGGGGTCAGAACAGATAATCATTATCATTTTCAAAGGCATGCTTACTTAAGTATGTGTTTTAACATCAATGATTGAGCAAACTATTTCTTTTAGAATTGTTTAATTTTGATGATCAAAAGACTATTACAGGTGGCAACAATAAAACCAATAACTTTCCAGATTTTAATTTATTTGGAAAATACCCTCCCTATTCTTATTACAAAAAATATGTTGATTTTGATAGGGCATGGACATAAAGCTCATGTGTTATTGTTAAATTACAACTCAGATTTTATTTTCATTTAACTGCCATGTCTACAATTAAAAGGTGCAATTGATCATTTTTGACCTCAGTTAGAAGTGGAATTGTAGAAACAAATGAAAACAGAAAAGACTTAATTACTGAGAATGGATTATCTACTGAGGCGTGAACACAACACCCTCTTTACCAAAAGCAAATTTTTAATAGCTAAAGCATTAGTTATAATGTTCATGTCACCAGAATGATTTAAAGTAACTAAGGCTAGCTTAGACTGAGGCTTTTCTAGCAATTACGAGCATAGATTAGCTACCAAGGCTTGAAAGCACGACACCTAAATGGTCATTTCTGAATCTCTAAATGGTCAAATAATTATTAGCTAAACCGTATGTTATAATGTTCAAGTCACCAAAATTATTTTAGATGGACTAATGTTAGCTTAAACTGAGGTTAGTTAAATATATTTCCATTTGCTAACGTTACTAGCTAGCTAACGTCGATAGCATTTATCGTTAACGTTAGCCGTTTGTTTTTTTTTGACTCTGCTAGGCAGTTTTTTTTAAATGAAATAATCATGGAAACATTGCATTCCACTAAATATTTGCCTATAGTAGCAAGTCATTGTACAAATGAAAACAGTGGATTAAATAGCCACTGAGCATAGATTAGCTACTGAGGCTGGAATTCATAACACCATATCTAAAATGCAAATTAAAAATAGCTAAACTGTCAGTTATAATGTTCACGTCATCAGAATAATTTTAGATGGAGTAACTAGCCAGACTCCTAAAAAAAGCCACTAGCTGCTAACTAATGAGCCAATATGAATTCCATGTACAGTATAGTGTGTGGCATTGGGGGTTAAAGAGGGACAACAATATATTGTTTTGCTGGATGTTGCACAGTGCCCCATGATTGCAAATTATATTTGTAATTTTACAAACTCTCCTGAGTATTTTGTACAATACATTCACAGCGGTACTGAAGAGTTTTTCGGTAAAAAGTATCCCATGTACATTACAGTGGGGGGATGGAAAATAAGGCCTTTACACACTGCATTGTCCCAGGCTAAGACTGGCCCCGGGTTAGCTTAGCCTGTGTTCACACAAGAGTTTGTCAACCCTGGGCTAAGGATTCACACTTGTGTTCCTAAGCCCTGGGCTAACGGACAAATACAACACAATACCATTTTACATTCTATAATAAGCTGCAAATGTTGCATTCTCTCTGGCATGCAAATAATGTTACTGTAGCCTACATCACTGACACATGATCATTGTTATGCTACCACGATTCAATTAACGACTTCATGACATCGACAGATCAAGATGCCCACCCTGTCGGTATTTGCCTGAACAACTTTGTGATAACTACGCAAAGAAAGAGAAAAACAGTCAACCTTCATTCTTTCGACATATTTGCTGGATTCACATCCAAAGCAAGCTGCAATAACTACTTCGCTAAGATAGAGCAGGTATAATGAAACGACAAAACTTTGCAGAGTGAAAGGACCAAAACAGATGAAGCGGTTGGTAACGGTGGGCGTCACAAGCGTATGTAAATTAAGTGAAAGGGCAGCTTTTGTGATTGGACAATGGGGCTAGCCATGAAAAGTCGGTGCTAAAACTGCTCCAGAGCATGGCCAGCTAGCCCTAGGCTAAGGGTGGTGCTTTCCCACTTCAAAATATGCAAGTGTGAACAGGATGCTCTTAGCCCTAGGCTAAGGTGCAGTTTAAACACATCTAGTGTGGTTGGATGTATTGCACAATCAATCTCCAAATCAAATGAGCACAAGCAAATAAAAAACAATAACATCAAAATAGGATTTTTTCTATTAGATCATGTTCTCTATATTAGCTTATATAAGCTCTAACCATTTCTTATGTGCTCCACTTTATAAAATTCTTTAACCTATGTAAAGTTTTATTGAAACTGTAATTTTGTTTTCATTTATAATTTCCCCCACATAATTTTTCCTTTGAAAATGTAGCGTACACAAAACAAATCACAGACACACCACAGACCTTCATTTTGAAGGCAACATATGAAAATCGGAAGTCTTATTGTTGCTGACTAATGTAGAGGATTATGTTGCTACCGAAGTTAAATAAATAATAGGCCTGCAGGAATAAAGCGGTATAGTTGTTTTTAACGGTTTAATGATTGCAATTCGTTTAATGCCAACTCATTTACATGAACCGTACACAAATCGGTTGCATGGATATCGTGGAGGAAGTAACAGCTGGCCACAATAAATGACGTGCGGATACTTAATCACAGAATTCGCAAACTCCTCTTCAATTTCGCAGTTCGAAATCGAACCTAAACATTTTCTAACTAGAATTGATATCGGTATACCCCTATATCCGCATGTCAGTGTATTTTCTAATCCCATATAGCGTAATTTAATTTAATTAATAAAGTAATCATCCCCTCTTGAAAGTCATTAGCCGCTGCACAACTTTTGTACATAGCAACTACATTTACCTACTACCTTGCTGGTTAAAACAAACTATTAGCTGGTTGCAGTCCTAACCTGCATACCAGTCAAGTAGATAAAGGTCAGTAAACAAAACAAACGTGTTGGACAGGCATTTGATTTCCGAAGTGGGGCACTTTATCCTTACCAATAACGATTAGTAACTTCAGCACGATGGACGCAAAGCTAATATTCCTAGCAGGTATGGCGGCCTAATCCTATGGGCTATTAGGCTATTGTCATTCGACGTAACCATCCCATATTCACACAGTGGAATAAAGCGATTTAACAAGAGGCTTACAACACTAGTAATTACGGAAACATGAATACATGGCGAATGAAACCATCAAGGATGTACAGTACCATTATGCAGTATGGCAGTACACAGCAACACAAATACACATCGCAAAGCCCAAATCAACAACATTACAGGCACCAAAGAAATAAGAACGTACTCACAATAACAATGTTCCTTCGACGCTGTAAGCCAGATATACTTTTCGTAATTGATCGATTGAAAGTGCCACACAAATTCTTTCACATAAATCCTTTCCCTGATTGAGACAGTTGGTTCCTTGCAATTTCCATGTTTTCTCAAAAAAGGCTTGGCCAGTAAATCCGCCAACAAATCCATTTCTTCTCCATAGTGCATTAAAAAACAACAGGGCTCAGTACAAATCTAAACAAAAAATCTAACGCAAAGCACTTAGATCTAACAATCTAAACCTCACTAAAGAAAGTTAAAATACATCTTAGATGTTCCTACATTACGTCCTAACTAGTTTTATCTCAGTTAGGTAGCGGGCTCTCCGATCACACCACCTGAAAAATGCGCTCGTAGGCAAGCTAGAAGACTGCTACGTGCCAGAGAACAGGCTCATTATGGGGAACTCGAAATCTGATTGGTTGAAGAATATGACAATCAACAACCTCCTCCCCATTTGCTTCAACAGAAGATGGGATTCACTCGAAATTCTATAGGCCTCAGGATAGATTTTCACCCGGAGACAGCACATGTGGAAAATCTGATTGGATAAAAGCTCTGATTTATCTGAGCTGCACTGGAAACAGCACAACCAAAAGAGAGAAAAGCAATGAGACTACGTCAGTATACTGATGGGAACGAACTTTGTAAAATACATCTAGCGCTAATGAAAATATATATTAAATTATAAAAATATAATTTTCTGATTCTGATATCACTAGGCCAGCAAAAAAGGCCTCTGGTCAGCAGCAGTTTCGAAAAATATCTTCTTGTATACCAAATAATAACTTAATCAAGTCTTCAATGTTTTGTAATAATTAGCAACATAAAATGTTAACTAACGTGCCATTAATTATCATTTCTGAAATTTCCGACGTAGTTAAAAAATACAACCCCGTTCCCAATTATCGTCTACCTTACTATTTTGTTCAATTGCATTATATTTCGTTTTTATTGATGTTGCAAATGACAGATTGTTTTACCTACCTTACTTGCCTTCCGGTAAAGAAAAAAGACTGATCAACGTAACATTACATGATGTCTGGTCTGTCGCACGTGTGGTATTTCACGATTTGCAACTTGTCTGCTAAAGATTGTTTATCAAACAAAGTCAGATACAGGTGACAAGATGATTGACTCAGAGACAGGAAGGTAATGAAGATTTGAACTTCCGGTCAGATTGGTGAATCGTCTTGTTCAACCATCTTTGATCGCAGAGACATTTGGTCCCAGAATTCAGTCGAATGAAAACAAAAATGGCTGCACACGTAAACAGTAATTAGCCAAACAAGCTCAATATAACCTTCATAAAGGTGTTTTTCACTGATCGTATTTGTCCATTACTAAATATGCAAGAATCGGAATTCATTATTTTTCACCTTCTTTAGTGAAATTGTGAATAATCACGTAAATAAAGGCATTATTAACACACAAACCATTGTCTGCTGGTTAGCATATGTTTTATTGATAAGACAAGTGGAGTGATCCTCAGGAAAAGAACATCTTAGAATGTTGCTCAATAAATATTCAGTATACTCTAACAGTACTACTGCCCTAAATAGTTTCAAAATACAATTTTAACCAGTTGAAATCAGAATATTGCTCTATATCTAATAAGCAACATGGTGTTTATGGGATGCTGTGGTGGCAATTTATGTTGTCATAATATACAATTCTGGAATTGTCTGTGCATATTGAAATAATATGCATTAAAAAAAATCACGCTGAGGGGCCTTCAGCGATATTTCAAAATGTACTTGTGAAAAGGTTTAAATATGTCATTTGATGCTACAGAAGTAGCGTTTGAAGCATTTTTCACAAATTCAGAATTGCTGAAAAAACTTTACACCCGACTTAATGGGTCCCAATAGCAAATATGTTCCTTTAGAGGAGATGGACTTATACACCTCTTTTCAAGATTTTATTTTAAACATGGTGAGCGTGGTGAGCTTGCGAATGTGGGGAACCTCAATAACCTCAAAATCTTTGCAGTCATTATTGTCGTAATCATCTTTGTTAACATACACACCAAGTAGAATCATAATACCATTATCCTTGTAGGAGATGTGTCTATATATGTGCAAAACCATGCCCCTGCACATGTTCATCTGTCAATGGCGGCCATATTTTTTAACATACTGGCTTGATTGATATAACTTTTGAAGACCATCGTCCATAGATGCCAAATATCAAAGTGCGTGAAGATCGGACATTTGTTGCCAGAGAAGTTAATTTTTTAGTGTTTTTCACCAATTCAAAATGGCTGCCAAACCATTAAAGCGAAGTTAACCCCCTGGGGACTACGCTTTAAATTTTCGCGTTTCACTACTTTTATATTTGGGCTTATAAACAATATGTAATGTAAATGGATCATCATGTATTTGGTATCAAATAATTCTAAAGAACCTCAGCTAATATAAGCATGCATGTTAATGTTCTTATAAGGTAGTGCTTTAGGGAAAAATGCACAATAAAGTAAATCATTTCATAAGCAAAATCAGATTTTTTCTATATATATAATTGAAGTCTGACCATAACACAACCATACGGAGTGATACTCCCAATACAAATGTTCTGTGCAAACACAATGCACATTTGTGTAAGAAAAGGCATTACAATGAATGTGAACAGAAAAATTTAATAATTTGCCTTTTGTCCAACACGTTTTTGACACCATTTTTCATTGAAATCAGACCACAGAACCATGTGGAACAGTTCTGCCATTCCAAAAACACTTTTCAAACCCTTTTTCTTACACAAATATGCATTGTATCACAATAAATGTGAACAGAACAATGAAATTAGTCACCTTTTGTGCAAGCAGTCCAATATGTTTAT
>JACXGI010019391.1:0-12176 GCA_016801175.1 Esox masquinongy
ACCATAGCAGTTTCCTCAACATCCACAGCTTCGCCAACAACCACAACAGATGCTCCCACAACAACTACAACTGTTTCCACACCCACAACAGCTTCTCCCACAACCAAAACAGCAACTCCCACAACAACCACAGCAGCAACCACAACAACCACGGCAGAAACCACAACTACCACGGCATTATCCACAACATCCACAGGTGCTCCCTTGACAACTATTGAAGCTGCCTCAACAATCACTACTACTCAAACAACAACCACGGCAGCAACCACAACAACCACAGCAACGCCCACAACAACCACGGCAGTACCCACAACTACAACGGCTGCTCCCACAACCACAACACTTTCTCCCACAACAACCACAACACCAGCTACAACAACCATAGCAGTTTCCTCAACATCCACAGCTTTGACAACAACCAAAACAGATGCTCCCACAACAACTACAACTGCTTCTACAACCACAACAGCTTCTCCCTCAACTATAACAGCAACCCCCATAACAACCACAGCAATTACCACTACAACTGCTGCCACTGATGCTCCCACAACAACCACCATCTCTACATCAACAACTGTTTCTCCAACAACAACCACAGCTACACCCACAACCTCAACAGCACCTCCCACAACTCCCACAACAACAGAAGCAGCTCCCACTACAACCATGGCAGCAGCCACAACAAAAACGTCAGAAACCACTACAGTCGCTGCCACTGATGCTCCCACAACAACCACCGTCTATACATCAAACACTGTTTCCCCAACATCAACTGCAGCTGCACCCACAACCTCAACAGCACCTCCCACAACTACAACAGTAACTCCCACGACAACAGCAGCAGCTCCCACTACAACCACGGCAGAACTTACAACTACTACAGCAGCATCGAAATCTACTACAGTATTATACATAACAAACACTGCTGCTCCCACAACATCCACTGAAGCTGTCACAACAACTATTGTTACTCCAATGACTACCACAACAGCTTCCACGACAACCACAGCTTCTCCCACAACCACAACACTTTCTCCTACAACAACCACAACACCAGCTACAACCCCAGCAGTTTCCTCAACATCCACAGCTTTGCCAACAACCACAACAGATGGTCCCACAACAACCACAACTGCTTCTACAACCACAACAGCAACTCCCACAACAACCACAGCAGCTACCACAACAACTGCTGCCACTGATGCTCCCACAACAACCACCATCTCTGCATCAACAACTGTATCCCCAACAACAACCACAGCTGCACTCACTACAACCACAGCAGCTGCCACAACAAGCACTGTAACTCCAACAACAACCACGACAGCTTCCTCAACATCCACAGCTTCTCCCATAACCCCAACAGCAACTCCTACAACAACTACAGCAGCTACCACTACAACCGCTACCGCTGATGCTCCCACAACAACCACCATCTCTACATCAACCACTGTTTATCCAACAACAACCACAGCTGCACCCAGAACCTCAACAGAACCTCCCACATCCATAACAGGAACTCCCACGACAACAGTAGCAGCTCCCACTACAAATATGGTGGCAGTCACAACAACCACGGCAGAAACCACACCTACCACATCAGCATCGATAACTACCAGGGCATTATTCACAACATACACAACTGCTCCAACAACATCCACAGGTGCTCCCACAACAACTACTGGAGCTGCCACAACAAGCACTACTACTCAAACTCCAACCACGGCAGCACCCACAACATGCTCAGCTGTATCCATAACTACAACGGCTGCTCCCATCAGAACCACAGCTCTGACATCAACCACAACAGCTGCTGCCACAACATCTCCAAGTGCTCCCATGACCACAACACCAGCCCCTACTACAATAACAGCAGCTCCCACAACAACCACTGCCCCACCCACAACCACCATGGCAGCACCTACAACAACCATGGCAGCACCCACAACAACCACAGGTGCCCCCGTAACAACAACAGTTGCTCCCACAACAACTACAGCTGCTCCCACAACCACAACACTTTCTCCTACAACAACCACAACACCAGCAACAACAATAGCAGTTTCCTCAACATCTACAGCTTCGCCAACAACCACATCAGATGCTTCCACAACAGTTTCTCCCACAACCCAAATAGCAACTTCCACCACAACCACAGCAGTTACCACTACACCTGCTGCCACTGGTGCTCTCACATCAAACATTGTTTCTCCATCAACAAAGACAGCTGCACCCACATCCTCAACAGCACCTCCCACAACAACAAGTCCCATGACAACAGTAGCAGCTCCCACTACAACCAGAGCAGCAGCTACAACAACCACGGCAGAAACCACAACAACCACGGAATTATCCACATCAGACACAGATGCCCACACAAAATCTACAGGTGCTTCCACAACCACAACATTAGCCCCTACTGCAACCACTGCTTCTCCAACAACAACCATAGCTGCTACCTCAACCACAACAGCACCACCTACAACAACCGCAGGTACTCCAATGATCACAACAGTAGCTCCTACTACAACCACAGAAGCTCCAACAACAAACACTGCTGCTCCCACAACAGCCACATCACCACCTGCAACAACCATGGCAGTTTCCACAACATTCACAGTTTTACCAACAACAACCACAGCTGCTCCCACAACAACCACAGCTGCTCCCACAACCGCTACAGCAACTCCCTCAACCACTAATGCTCCTCCCACAACAATCGCCGCTGCTCCCACAACAATCACCGCTGCTCCCACAACAACCACGACAGTACCCACAACAACCAGCACTGCATCCACAAGCACATCAGCTACAACAAGACCAACTACAACAACCACAGGAGCTTTTTCCACAACCACCACAGGTGCTCCCATGACTACAACCCTAGTCCATACTACAACCACAGCAGCTACCACAACAACCACCACTGCTCCCACAACCACCACCAGAGCACCCACAATAACAACTGCTTCTCCCTCAACAACCACATCCGCTCCTACAACAAGCACTGCTTCTCCCACAACAACCACAACACCACCTACAACAACCACCGCAGCTCACTCAACAACCACTGTTTCTCTTGCAACAACCATGGCAGCACCCACAATAACCACAGCTGCTCCCACAACTAGCATTGCAGTTCCCACAATCACCACAGCTGTTCCCACTGCAACAACAGCTGCTCCCACAACCACCACTGTCTCATCCACAGTGACCACGTCTGCTCCTACAACAACCACTGCTGCTCCAACAACTATTGCGTCACCCACAACAACAACAGCTGGTCTTACAACCACATCTGCAGCACATCCAACAACCATGGCAACATCAACAACCACCAGTGCTCCTCCCACAAAATCCATGGCTGTTCCCACAACGGCTGCTCCCAGAACAAACACAGCTGGTCCCGCAGCCACAATGGCTTTTCCCACAACAACCACGGAAGCTCCCTCAACAACCACCACAGTATCCACAACAGCAGGGGCTGCTCCCACAACCACTACTTCTGGTCCCACATCTACAGCAGCCCGAACAACAACCACAGAATCTTCAATCACTGCTGTTCCTACAACTAAAACAGCAGCACCCACAACTACCACAGCTGGTCCCACAACAACCAAAGCACCACCCACATATACGACAGTGGCTGCAATAACGTCGGCTACTCCTGCAACTACAGCTACACTCACAATTCCAGTCTCATCTACAACAGCTACAGCCGCTCCAGCGACTACCACAGCTGCTCCCACTACCACAGAGACTATTCCATCACCAAGAACATCTTCTCCCACAACAACCACAACTGCTGCCACAACAACCACTATAAAAACAACAACAGCATCATTAGCAACTATATACTCAGCTGCATCCCCAACTGGAAATGAAGGCTCACTTGAATTAGGATTCAAAATGAACCGTACATTCCTAGAAACATATTCAGACCCTACCTCAAAAGATTATCAGGAACTGGCATTAAATGTTACTACAGAGGTGAGCAGTGTTTTTTTTACGTTTGCTGAGATGCTGACATTATAGCTGAATGTAAGTTTTGAAATTCTCAGATGTAATATTTTTTTTCCTCATAGGTGAATCATGGATACAAAATAATTTACCCTCTCACATACATAGCATGTAGGATCAATAATTTCACGTAAGTAACATTTCAGTGTATTGTATGTGTTTAGCGATTTTTATCCATATTGTTTTGGTCCAGTTTTTCATGACCTGATTTTAAGGTGTGGCATGTTAGGATGCATGTTGCATTTACATTTTTCATTTAAAGGTCCAACAACAACCATATTTCATCATTTAAATTACTTTTATTTACTTATTTTTTATTCAACCTTTATCTAACTGTGTTAGCCATATTGAGATTAACAATCTCTTTTTCAAGAGGGACCTGGCCAAGAATAGCAGCACACATAAAAGCACAGCATAAACCAAAATTACCATCGTTCCAATTAAGATCAAGATTCAAAACATTTACAGCAACCCATTTCAATACTATCATGATTTTGATTTTGGACTTAAAATCAATCATAATCACTGAACAATTTAGTTTTAAAACTTGTTGCTAATTCCAGGTGTAACGCTTTTTTCCTACTTCAGTGCGTCCTAGGAAGCGTCAACAAAATACAGTTATGAGAGCGCAAGCAATATTTCTCATTAGTTTGTTGGACAATGTAAGAGCATTAATAAACTGGGAGCTTTCCAAGAATGGCCTTGTAAATTAAAATGTAATGGGATAATCTGCATAGAGCTAGTGATGGCCAGCCCACTCTCGCATATAGGGTATAGTGATGGGTGAGAGATTTAGTGTTTGTAACAAACCTCAAAGCATGAAGTGTAAAATATTTGTCTTAAAGGAGAGAGTGTCATCAATTAAAATCCAAAGATATTTGTATACAGATACAGACTCTATTACATTACCATACAGTGTCGTAAGAAATGGAAGATCTATTGATTTTGTCTTTGAGTTTGTAAACAACATGTATTTTGTTTTATCAGCATTTAGAACATGTTTCAGCTGATGAAATATGCGTTGCACAATATCAAAAGAAAACTGAGAAAGGGACAGAATTTGAGAATGTACCAAACAATAAATCACAGTATAGTCTGCATGGAAATTAAAGTTAGTTTGGGGTACATCTATGCCCATGTTATTTATGTAAATTGTAAAGAGGAGTGGTCCCAGAACCAATCCCTGTGGCACACCCTTTAATGCATTCACAGGCTTAGAGGTGAGACCATGTACCTGCACACATTGTGATCTATTTGATAGTTTTCAAACCATAAGACCGTTTCGGTAGCACTTTATTGGACAGAATGAAAATAACAAGGTAATAACTAGGTTATATCCAGGAAACAACTTAGAAACAGAGAGGAAACAACTGGGTAACAACATGGTAACTACACATCAATAGTAAGCATGTTTCTGCTGAAAATAGTAGGTAACTGCTAGGAAAGTTGTAGGGAAAAAGCTTTGTAACTTAGACAGCAACACTAGGTAAGGGCATGCTAGTTACCCATTTATCGTTTGTTTGATTATGCTGAAATAACAAGGAAACTGTAAAGAAAGTTCCATGAAACAATACGGAATGAAGACCGCTACAACCATCTCAGAATGTAGCAATTACCCATAAACAGTTGATATGTTGCACTCCTGTATTTCATAACTTTCCTGACATTACTGTTATTTCAGCACAACTCAATTGTTAAATTCCCCTGTATTTAAAATTCTACACCGTGTAGTTTTACTGCAATGCTGTTGTAGTATTCATGTGCAATACAGCATTAGCCTTCTCCCTTTTCAAATGTTGTTAACCTTTTATTCCTTTTATCTGTATTTTGAGTTTACCTACTGGTTTCTTGGATATTTATTCTTCTTTCCACAAACGTTCATATTCTTGCCACTAGTAATGGTCTGATTTTTAGTTATGCCTCTGTAACTATTCCCTTTACTTACCCGTAAGCTCTATATTACCTTGGGCAGTTGCAATTCAAATGGCTGTCCTCCTATTACTATGCAATTTACGAGTATAAGCTTTCTTTCCACTTATGAAAAATATGAAAATATCAGACTAATGTGACGTCACATTAGGAAAGCAATCTAACTTTGAAATAATTTTTCATTTACAGGAGTGGATCAATTATTGTCAACATGACCCTTATTTTTATAAACCAGACAGTGGTTCCCACTCCGATGGCTGCAATTCAGGGATTGATTCAGTCTCTGAAGAATGAAAACACCTTCCTAGATATTACTGATACAAGCTCCATTAGTGCAATCATTACAGCTGCTCCCACATCCACGACAACAGCACAAACCATCACTACTACAGCAGCAACCACAGTTTCAGGAGCCAACATTTTGACCAACACATTTGGGATGTGTATATTCTTTACCATGCTAACAGGACTATTCCTTATGAATTAAAAAACATTAACCAAGAAACAAAACGGTCAATTTTAAATTGAGTATTGGAAATGGAGAGGAATTCTAGGTCTGCCTTATTCATTGTCTCCCAAACCTGAGCTAAAAATGGATATGCTATTGCAGGAATAACTGAGTGAACTCAAATGTCTCTTTTCTTACATGCTATGCTAATGCAATTAATATGAGGTACAGATTGCAGAATGCTCTATAAAAAAATGTATTGTATAAACCTTATTAACGTTCAATATACAAATGTGGCTTTGTACATATACACTACATTATTTATAAAAAATGTGTATTTATGTATGATCCTTTATGTTCATCCAAGCTTTGTTGAAACTTTTGTAAATAAATTGACTCATTATTCCTGTGTATGCCGCAAAATGTAATAATCCACAATTAATAAATTATTTTGAAAATATACACTACTGGTGAAACGTTTTCAAACACTGATGTTGATTCTGTGCCTCTTGTGCGGCCAGGGTTCTGGGCCTCTTTTTGGGCATGGCCAGGGTTCTGGGCCTCTCGTCAGGCGCGACCAGGGTTCTGGACCTCTCGTCAGGCGCGGCCTGGGTTCTGGGCATCTCGTCAGGCGCGGCCGGGGTTCTGGGCCTCTCGTCGGGCGCGACTGGGATTCTGGGCCTTTCATTGGGCGCGGCCAGGGTTCTAGCCTGTGGCTTTGCCCGCATTCACCAGAGTTGGCCATTCCCTGTGTCTCTAGCCTGTGATATTGCCTGCATCCACCACCAGAATAATGGGGAGAGACACAGGGAACAGACACTGAGGGTGTTTTAGGTGCCGTGGTGCGCATTTTATTAAACAAAAGAGAGGTGCGAGGTGTGGAGGTGATGGAGGAATCAAAATCAAATGTCAAAGCCCACTTTTGGCATGATAGCATCGACTCAGGCACAGCCTCCTGGTGGGGGTTAGGGAGGAGTGGATGCATACAACAGAGACCTCCAGCAACCAAACAATTGATTTTTATAAATTCAGAGATTGGCCGATGCAGTATCAGCTCTTAAAACTGGCACAATTGTAAAATACTAATAACTTTGCATTGAAATAAATGCTTCATCAAATTAGTTTCATATAATGTTCTGTCAGGATTTCTTTTAGCATGATCACTCAGAGTGAGATGGTGCTCAAGCTAGATGCTGAACAGAAGTAGACCGCTTTAAAGACAGCTGGGCGATATCCAACGCATTTGCAACATAGAGACGCCCCAAGGAACCCGGGATAGCACTGACCATCCAGGATAGCATGTCCCAAAAACATGACCCAGTTGTTACTTCTTTTAGCATAGTTCTTTTAGCAAACGTGGTTGCTATGCAAGCTGGCTAAGGTTGGTATCATCTGCTACATTCCTAATTTAGTCAAAAAATAAACTGAAATGACAGTGACTAGCTGCATTTCTGTTTGTTCTAGCTTTTCTATTGGCATTTAGTTGGATGCACACTAAAGAAGTATTGCACCCATAATGAAATTGAACAAAATGTAATGCAAAAAATAAAAAATAAATTGTTCCAAACAGAAAGAGAAGCTGTATACATTTATTTCAACTCAATACTTTCTGAAACATAAAACATTTTGAGTAGTACCATGCATATTGGATAGGTGTATGTTACAAAATAATACAACTCCTCTTTATGTGAATAAAGACCCCCTAAAATGCAGAAATATGGCCAATACCCCCGGAGTTAAGCCGATTGTTGGATGTTTTCAGGTTCCGTGTTTTGTTTGTAGTTAATGTTAACCATTTTTGTTGTCTAACCTTACCCCTAACCTTTCCATCTTCTTTTAGCTCTTAGCTTCCATACCATGGCTCTATGAGCCAGACACATGGGGGCCATCAAGTTGACTTAAGGTGTTGTCTGATTTCCTTGCAGGTTTATTTCTCCAGAGTTGTAATATGTGTTGCCGTAGTGTAGTGATGGCAGCTTTTGCTTTGTGTTGACATCCCATTGGTTTTGTTTTCTCAATGGGATTTTATCTGATGATGCTCACTTATATCCATAAGTATTCATAAGCATCCATTAGCCCCTGCTTAATCATGCATCATCTGCCTGCTAGGATTCACAGCCATCCATCAGACATGTTTATTTTTCTTCTTCATGAAAGGTTGCATCTAGAATTCTCTTTATAGAGTCATTCCTCAACTGCTTTGCAGAAATTAAACGAAATATCTAGATAAAAAATTATATCAAAAATTGTCTCAATTCTTGACAATATTCATGTGAGTTCCAGCTTCTAGGTAACAATGGGAAATCATATTTCATAACAAGTGTTTGAACTCTTTTCTTTTTTGTTCTGTCAAATTCTTAATAATGGGCTTTACTGCACTAAACACCAGAGGTGGGTAATACAGAAAATTACCTAATCTCTACTGTGAAGTATTGTGGTGGACATGTGATCATTGTGGGTATGTTTTACTTCTGAAGGTTCTGGGAAACTTGTTAGGGAACTTTGGAGCACAATCTGCTTGCCTCTTTCAGGAGGCAAAAACTGCAGCATCTTTGATTTATCTTTGGTGACAGATTCAAAAAGTTTAAAGTGCTCTGGCAGAAACATTTCAGTTGATCAGAATTCATCAAGGTGAAAAATACCAACAAAATACAGTATGAAAACAAAGGATTGGATTGTACTTGATCTGATAGATGAAGAATTAGATAAACAACTATTAATTTGTATGCCTTGCAGAAGTGGAAAAAGCTACCAGCTGAGTTCAGTCTTTATGTTTTTGTTAGTATTGGTGTGTATGCAAAACACATTTCTATCTTCAAAGGTGTGCAATTCACTTAAAAAAGTATAGAAAAATGTCACAGGGCTACTTCCGTTTTGTTGTTCTTTTTAACACATTCAAAACAGCTTCTATGGACATTCCAAACTAAAAGTAAGGTAGGCAAGGTTAAAGACAGTGAAATGTAGCTACTGTAGAGATCAGAATCAAAGTACATTTACACATATCAATCAATCAATCATCAATCAAATTTATTTATAAAGCCCTTTTTACATCAGGAGTTGTCACAAAGTGCTTTTACAATACACCCAGCCTGAAACCCCAAGGAGCAAACAACAACAATGTTGAATTGGCTAGGAAAAACTCCCTAAGAAGACCGAAATTTAGGAAGAAACCTAGAGACGAACCAGGCTCAGAGGGGTGACCAGTCCTCTTATGGCTGTGCCGGGTGAACATTTTAAGAGTACAAGTTGTAATAATTAAAAAATGCATGTGGGCTGAGTCCAGAGTCTATTAAACTAATCCAGGTCAGAAGCATGATCAGTTGGACAAGGACAGGGACAACCCAGGAGGAGGGGGGAAGGGTCAGCAGAGTAGCAGCTGGTATCGTCTTCACCTGCAACACAACCAGGAGGACTTTGGACAGGGACAGCAACAAGTCTTTCAAGCCTGGTGCTCCAGAGGTGTGGGCCAAGACCTCATGCCAAGCATCAACCAAAGGGACACCCACCAACCGCAACCACCCTGATATGAGGGCCGAGTATTGCCAGCAGAGTTCAACCCAACTGCATGATGGGCGCAACAGATAAAGAACAACAAGCCAGTGACTCCGCCCCGAATGGCATTGGAGGGAGGGTCTCCCAGTGGCGATGAGAGCCCACCTAGCAAGACAGCAAGGGTGGAACAGTATCAAGCCTTTCCGGCCACCTTCACACCCCTGGGCCAGACTGCACTTAATCACAGACCATGCTGAAGAGATGAGTCTTTAGTAGACACTTGAAAGTTTGCACCGAGTCTGCACATCGAACCTTAGTTGGCAGATCATTCCACAGTAGTGGAGCTCTATGAGAGTAGGCCCTGCCTCCAGCTGTTTGTTTAGAAATTCTAGGTACAATTAGAAGGCCTGCGTCTTGCGATCTAAGGTTATGTGTAGGTATGTATGGCTGGATCATTTCAGCGAGATAAGTAGGAGCAAGTCCATGTATTGCTTTAGAGGTTAACAATAAACCTTAAAATCGGCCCTAACTCTAACAGGCAGCCAGTGTAAAGAGGCTAGTACTGGAGTAATGTGTTCAATTTTTTTAGTTCTAGTTAGGATTCAAGCAGCCGTGTTCAGCACTAATTAAAGTTTATTTATTGATTTATCAGGGTAACCGAAAAGAAGAGCATTGCAGTAATGTAATCTAGAAGTAACAAAAGCATGGATTAGTTTTTCTGCATCAGTTTTTGATAAAAAGTTTCTGATTTTTGCAATGTTCCGAAGATGAAAATAAGCAACTCTTGATATATATTTTATATGTTCATCAAAGGAGAGGCCAGGGTCGAGGGTAACGCTGAGGTTTCTTACAGTTTTTTGGGATACGACCATATAGCCGTCGAGGTTCACAGTGAGATCTGCCAACAAAACTCTTTCTTTCTGGGGTCCTAAAATGAGCATTTCTGTTTTTCTTGAGTTTAAAAGCAAGAAGTTCTCTGTCATCCACTTCCTAATATCTGAAACGCATGCTTCCAAAGTAGCTAATTTTGGGGCTTCTCCAAGCTTCATCGAAATATACAACTGTGTGTCATCAGCATAACAGTGAAAATTGATATTGTGATTCCAGATGACATCACCCAGAGGCACCATATATAGTGAGAACAATAATGGGAATAAACCAAGCCTTGAGGAACACCAAAACATACCTTTGATTTGTCAGAGGATATGTCATCCACACATACAAACTGATATCTTTCAGATAAATAAGATTTAAACCAGGCTAGAACATGTCCACGTAGCCCGATGTGGGTTTCCAGTCTCTCTAAGAGAAGGGAGTGATCAATAGTGTCAAAGGCAGCACTAAGATCAAGAAGCAACAGGACAGATGCAGAACCTTTGTCTGAGGCCATTAGAAGGTAATTTGTTACTTTCACGAGTGCAGTCTCAGTGCTATGATGGGGTCTGAAACAGGACTGGAGCATTTCATAAATGTTATTTGTCTTAAGGAACACATTCAGTTGTTGGGAAACACATTTTCTAAGACTTTTGAGAAGAATGGGAGGTTCGATATTGGACTATAATTATTTAATATCCAGATTAGATTTTTTAGAAGAGGCTTAATTTCCACTATTTTTAATGAGTTTGGTACACATCCGGAGGATAGAGAGCAATTAATTATGTTCAACATTGGCTGACCAAGCACCGGAAATAGCTCCTTATGTAGTTTTGTTGGAATGGGGTCTAGTTGGCAATTTGTGGGTTTAGAACTCATTACTAATTTAGTGAACATGTTGAGCAATACAGGATAAAAAAAATTCAAGTGTCCCCATTGACACCAGGTCAGGGAGGTTCAGGTCATTCTCAGGACAATTGCGATTTTGGGGAATATACCTATTTAAGGAGGAGTCAGTTATTTGTTTTCTAATGGTGATGATCTTTTCATCAAAGTAGTTCATGTATTCATTACAGCTGAAGTGAAGACCCACTTGACTTGTTGAGCGTTGCTTCACTTGTTGAGCATTATTGAGGATTACATATTCAGATTTTTGCTGTGTGTAATAGTATGGAAAGTGGTGAAACATATAGTTACTGTCACGGTACAGTGAGGATCAGCGCCACCGTCCCGTACACCTCCAGTTCCCATCACTCCACAAACACATCCCGGACTTGTTTCGTGTCACATGTCTTCAACTATTCACACCAGGTCCCAATCATCTCATTAGTATGTGTTTAAATGTTTCCCCTCTGCTCCCCACATTTGTCGATCATTGTTGTTGCTGTCTGTATGCACATGTACCGGTGAGTCC
>JACXGI010019392.1:0-7500 GCA_016801175.1 Esox masquinongy
GCAGATGTCAGAGAGGTTTAAGGGATAGACTCACGCAGATGTCAGAGAGGTTTAAGGGATAGACTCACGCAGATGTCAGAGAGGTTTAAGGGATAGACTCACGCAGATGTCTGAGAGGTTTAAGGGATAGACTCACGCAGATGTCAGAGAGGTTTAAGGGATAGACTCACGCAGATGTCAGAGAGGTTTTGAAGAGTCATCATGTCATTCCACCATGGGGCTTGGGATTTATTATTATCTTTGTATCGCAATTTTAAAAAACATCCATAACATTTCTTTGGTAGTATTGGAATAATATTTTATTTTCATTGCTATCTCCCCACAACTGTCTTTCCAAACTGGAATGGTGTTTAGACTTTTTTTTGTTTTCTGGGCCAAGGGGACAAATTAGAGATTGTCATCATTCTTGTGGGTGCCGGATCTCTGCATCCCTTTTTTGATTTTATTTTTTTTCTTTGTTCTTATAAAGCGGCGTTTGTTTTCTGCTTTATGTTAAATAATTGGATAATGATCATTTTTATTGTTGATGTTGTTGTCATTTCTATAGCACTGCACATTGTATAGGATACCTTTTGCATTAGTTAATATATAGCGTTTACTAGACGGTTAAATCAAATAGGTTATATTACATGTCTTTCTGAGTGTGGTAATAATATGCAATTTCTTCAGCTCAATATTTATTAACTGCACTCACCACCGTACATAATTCTGCTCTTAGAAGATGTATTGTTTCATGAGAATGGTTAAATTGCTTAGCGCCATGAATATAGACTTTTTTTCATCAGTCAATTAAAATGTCATTAATAAAATGCAATCACATTTGAAGAGAATCCTATTATGGAGAAAGACAGTGAGACATGTGCGTCAGCTGGGACAGGCAGGGATTGAAACATCAGGGAACATTACAATAATGTAGGATTACAACACGCCGCTCATGTGTTTTAAACAATCTCTTTTGTCATTTTACCAATCTGCTGAGCGGATCTGTGTCAGCAAAAGGAGGAGGTAGCAGTGTTTTTCATTTCCTTATTTTTGAAGAGGAATGGGGCGGGATGTATCTACAGAAAACTCAATAGAATATACTGACAAGTTGTGAACTGCCTGTCGTTACAGGGTATCGGTCAGTGGAACGATGTTACGGTGTGTCTGTGTGTCAGAAGAGAAGAGTTAATGTCGAGGGAGGGAGTGAAGGATGAATGAATGAGGAGTGTGTGGGGGGGGTGCATAGGGAGGGAGGTGGGAGGCAAATTCCGGACCGGGGACAGTAGAAGATTAAATGGACTCACCCTCTCCTCCAGAGTACATAGGAAGAAGGCTGCTGGTCCCAAGAGGCCATCGGTTATTCACCCCGTGACAGGTTACTCTATCCTGGGGCACAGAAGGAGGAGTGAGGCCTGGTCCTGCTGGAGATTTGCCTTGGGTGGATGGAGCTAGGCAGTAACTGCATCGTCCTTCCCTCCCTCCTGTCCAGAAATGACCCGTAGAATCTTCCTCTCTGAACTTCATATATGCCTGAAAGAAATGTCTCGGTATCATAGTTTCCAGAGTCTAGGGGGTGGGGCCTTTATATTCTGAGTCCGCAAGAGAAAGGGCATCAGCTTGGTGTTAGGAGCATTTTGGCTTAAACAACCCTTTATTGACCTCAGACATTTGACCTTTGAACCTCTGGATGGCCTTTGTGTTCCATCTGTGTTACCCTGAAGAAAGGTCAGCTGTGTTAAGTAGGTTTAGCAGTTAACCCAGAACCAATTATTTTCTTACTGATAAAATCTAGCCTAAGTTCTCCCTCCTGGGTGTCGATGCAGCACCGGTCTTAGATCCAGAATGGGTCCTACTTTAGATCCAGAACGGGTCCTACTTTAGATCCAGAACGGGTCCTACTTTAGATCCAGAACGGGTCCTACTTTTAGATCCAGAACTGGTCCTAGATCAGCACTCCTACAAACGTTATGAATATGAGTTGCGGTCCAAACATGATTGTATGTTCAATGTTAAAGCTTTTGTTCTCATTTAAGTAAAGTTTTCATGCTTATTCTTGGTTTTCTGTAAGTATGTAAAATGCAGTGTTTTTTCTGTATATATGTGTGTGTACTGTATATGCAGTAGTTTGGACACATACTTATTCAAGGGTGTTCTTTCATCAGACCAAAGGACAGATTTCCACCTGTCTAATGTCCATTTCTCATGTTTTGGCCAGTTACATCATAGCACTTGATAGTTCTTTCAACTGCTGTTGAAGAATCTTTCAAATGTTTGCAGTGGTTTCTTAATTTGAACCCTTCTGTTCCTCACTCAAAACCTTCATTTTCAACTTTTTTGGAAAGGAAAGAAAAAGGTGCAGTGGTCTCTTAATTTTTTCCGGAGCTATATATATATATATATATATATATATATATATATATATATATATAGCTCCGGAAATATATATATATATATATATATATACATATATCGATCAGCCATGACATTACGACCACCTGCCTAATATTGTGTAGGTCCCCTTTTTGTCGCCAAAACAGCCCTGACCCGTCGAGGCATGGACTCCACTAGACCTCTGAAGGTGTGCTGTGGTATCTGGCACCAAGACGTTAGCAGCAGATACTTCAAGTCCTAGTAGTTGCTAAGTGGGGCCTCCGTGGATCGGACGTGTTTGTCCAGCACATCCCACAGATGCTCAATTGGATTGAGATCTGGGGAATTTGGAGGACAAGTCAACACCTTGAACTCGTTGTGTTCCTCAAACCATTCCTGAACCATTTTTGCTTTGTGGCAGGACACATTATCCTGCTGAAAGAGGCCAATGCCATCAGGGAATACCGTTGCCATGAAAGGGTGCACATGGTCTGCAACAATGCTCAGGTGGGTGGTACATGTCAAAGTAACATCCACATGAATGGCAGGACCCAAGGTTTCCCAGCAGAACATTGCCCAAAGCATCACACTGCCTCCGCTGGCTTGCCTCCTTCCCATAGTGCATCCTGGTGCCATGGTCTCCAGGTATACAACGCACACACACCCGGCCATCCACGTGATGTAAAAGGAAACGTTATTCATCAGACCAGGCCAACTTCTTCCATTGCTCCGTGGTCCAGTTCTGTTGCTCATGTGCCCATTTTAGGCACTTTCAGCAGTGGATAGGGGTCAGCATGGCACCCTGACTGGTCTACGGCTACGCAGCCCCATACGCAACAAACTGCGAAGCACTGTGTGTTCTGACACCTTTCTATCAGTACCAGCATTAACTTATTCAGCAATTTGAGCTACGTTAGCTCGTCTGCTGGATCAGACCACACAGGCCAGCCTTCACACCCCACGTGCATCAGTGAGCCTTGACCGCCCATGACCCTGTCGCCGGTTCACCAGTTTTCCTTTGCTTGGACCACTTTTGATAGGTACTGACCACGGCAGACACCCCTCAAGGGCTGCAGTTTTGGAGATGCTCTGACCCAGTCGTCTAGTCATCACAATTTGGCCCTTGTCAAAGTCGCTCAGATCCTTACGCTTACCCATTTTTCCTGCTTCTAACACATAAACCTTGAGGACAGAGTGTTCACTTGCTGCCTCATATATCCCACTTCACCTGTCAGTGGACATAATGTTATGGCTGGTGTGTGTTTGTGTTTGTGTGTGTGTGTGTGTATATATATATATATATATATATATGTTCACAGTCACCCCAGCCTTTCTTTTACGGGATCAGTGGAAGTAATGAGTCAGAAGAATATGAGAGACTCTTTTGTTCTTTATCTTAAGCTTGTTTTAATACAACGGGCAGTCTTTATGACTCAGCGTGGGGGAAAACAGTCAAAACATAGTCCAGGCCTCTTTGGTAAAATAAACAAATAATGTAGCAAAGTCAACAAAAGACAGTCCCAACTAGAATGAAACTCAAACTGTAATCATCAACTGAACTCACATAACTGCGATATCCGCACTTCTGTGGGGAGGAATATACCACAAGATGGCCGTCTCTAATTTAATGAATTAGCAGCTAACTCTAACCCAAACACTGACTATCAAACTCTCTCTCTCTTCCTGCTTCTGAATTCTGGTGCTGACTTTTCTACTGTGTTATCTTCTTCTGTAACTGGTATCTGAAGTGTCAACTACTCTTCCTCCCCAGCCTGGCCTGCTTTTAAGGCCAGAGACACAATCAACATAATTAACAACAGGTGCAATCACGTTCTGTCCGTACTCACCAGCCAGGCTGGGGTTGTCCGTATGGTCCCAAAAGACACCAGGCTGGGGTTGTCCGGATGGTCCCAAAAGACACCAGGCTGGGGTTGTCCGGATGGTCCCAAAAGACACCAGGCTGGGGTTGTCCGGATGGTCCCAAAAGACACCAGGCTGGGGTTGTCCGCAGGGTCCCAAAAGACACCAGGCTGGGGTTGTCCGGAGGGTCACAAAAGACACCAGGCTGGGATTGTCTGGAGGGTCCCAAAAGACACCAGGCTGGGGTTGTCCGGAGGGTCCCAAAAGACACAAGGCTGGGGGTTGTCCGCAGGGTCCCAAAAGACACCAGGCTGGGGGTTGTCCGCAGAGTCCCAAAAGACACCAGGCTGTTGGTTGTCCGCAGGGTCCCAAAAGACACCAGGCTGGGTTTGTTTAGAGAGTCCCTAAACACTCACAACATACCCATAGACAATATATCAGTGAAGAAGATATTTGCTGGGAAGCATTTCTTCTAGTATCTGTTTAACACATGTGCTCAGCTAATCTATGGGTGGTCTGAACTTATTCACATATAATTTCACTCACTTCCAAGCACTTATTTTTACATTTAAATCCAGATGATCGAGTTGTTTTGAGCAACAAACCTGTTCAGCCATCACAAATAAAACAGTGATCATATAAAGTTAATGATAGCAGCTTTTGCAGTAACATTTTCTTTGTAGGTTTAAGGGTTTTTGATCCAACTTTTTTTTTTGACCGTCTTTACCACAGAGGTGTTATTCCTTTGGTATGTGTATGTACTGATCTCCAACCAGTCAGTTTGGGGAGACAGACAGGACTAGATACCATCTCTTCTACCATTAATTATGCCTAAGATCTGTAGATTTGATTGGATTTATGAAAGGAGCTTAGTCTCCCGTCTGGAGCCATGCCTGTATAAACCGACAGACTCCAAGCAACGACGAAGACCATACACACAGTGTTTCAGACTAGGAGATGAGTCCTGGACTGGTGACTCAGTGTCGAGCGTAGACGGAGTGGTTTAGACAAGGAGATGAGTCCTGAACTGAAGAACCAAAGTGGTAAACATGAGAAGTGGTATAACACGCTATCACACTGATGTTGTTAAGGGCTGGCCTTGTTTAACTGGTTCCGCATGGTTGGTGTGGGGGGTGTAAGGGAGTGAAGAAGAGATACCGATGAGAGAGAGGAACAGAGGAAGATAGAGCACTTCTGTCCTGTTCTTCTGTCAGTTTCTCTGACTACGTGATTAATCGTATTTTAATTACTATATTAGCTGCAGCAGTTCTGTCGCCCTGTCTGACTTGTCATCTGGATGTGCTCTCTGGTCTTCACCACTGGTCCTTCTGGGAACCAACTGACTGGACGTCATTCCCTGGAACATTCTGCCCCTGTATGAGGTGATGTGCATTTATCGTTTGAAGAGGTTTTATCAAAAATAATGAATAGAAGCGAGTCTTAGAAGTGTAATGACACAAAGTGCCCCTGTCTGTGTAAGAGGGCTAGTGTGTGAAGTTCAGTTTTATCAGGATAAACACGCCCCCCTTCCCATGATCCTCCACCATGTTTAATCAGTACCTGATATAATTGAAAACACAGAGCTGTGTGTGTGTGCGTGTGTGTGTGTGTGTGTGTGCGTGTGCGTGTGCGCGTGCGTGCGTGCGTGCGCGTTGTGTGTTTAGGAAGCTGGGAACACATCATTAGTTGACCCGTAACTCCATATCAGTCCGATAACTCCAGCTTTTGTTCATGTTCCAAATCCCACCCTATTCCCTCCACGGCACACTGTTTCTGACCGTGGCTCATTGGGCTTCCGTACCTGATTCACAAACCAGTGTGTGACTAAATGTATTGCCATTACTTGTGAGACCCGTCCTGGACATCTCCAGGCCCTGACCCTTAGTTTAAGAAACGTGGTCTGAAATGTCTGCTGGGTTAATGGGTCTGAATTACTTTCATGGCCAACAGAAACCCTACATTGCAGAACAGAATGTACTACCACACTCTTTTTAACTCATTCTTGATAAGTGTGTCGGCTAAATTACAAAAAAAGTAAAATCACCATGTCTTACGGTGGTCAGGGAACATCTATAATTTGCGCTGCGATCTTAGTCTATGTTTTAGATAATTTGTTCTATTGGACCGATGCCAAATACTGCACAGGAAAGCAGGCCTTAGGCTGGCTACTGTTTGAGCGTCGGCAATCGTCCTTCCTGGCAGTCTTCTCTCCAGACACAACGTGCCATATACACTTACAGCAGTCAGCCCTTCTGCCACTCTCATTAACCGTCATTCAAATACTGGCGTGGCCTGTTTTCCCAGAAATCTACCTGAGTTCTTAAAGTATACCTGGTCACCTGATTCATTTGCTATATAAACAGCTAGCTGTTTGTTTCCATTTTGACTGACTCAGTTTCATTCTCTGATATATTCTGCTATTCTGCTGTGTATACAACCGTATTTCCTGGAGATATTAGGGGTTCTTGGAATACAGGCTACCTGAGCTCATTGTTTGTGTATGTAACTACCTAGGAGATGTTTGTTTCATAACGTGCTGTGCTTCACACCTAGCATGATGGGTATACCGACCGGGAGGGTCAGCCAGACTGGGTCTCTGTTTTTCGTCCACACAGAGGGTGTCAGGTGTTCTAGGTGGAGACGCCTCCTTGCCAAGATCATTGGGTATTCTGGTTGTGGATTGGTGTAGAAGTCAGTTGATTTTGAGCTTGTTTAATCCAGTCTCTCTCTCACTGCCTCTGTCTGTCTGTCTGACTCTGGTATTCATCACCAGGGGCATGGTTAATGTTTCACCTGTGAAAACAAGAGGCCTCTGGGAAGCACATCACTGGAGCCAGAGAGAGAGAGAGAGAGAGAGAGAGAGAGAGAGGGAACAGTGGAGGTTTGGCGCGAGTTTTGCCCCCCCCACAATGAGTCAGCTTAATAAGTAGTTTGACTCATGCTTGTGTAACCTGACACCACCGTTCCAACACCCCCCCCCCCCTTACCTGAAAGACCACATTAGCAACTCTCACTGGTTTCATGTGCCCCATCACTCCCTCCTTCACATATCTTCCCGCTGCAGTCACCTCTCTCACACCATCCCTTGAGTTTCCCGCCTCAGCGCTGGCGGGGTTTTGTGAAACTGATTGTTGTGTTATTGTTTTGTGTGTGTGTGTGTGTGTGTGTGTGTGTGTTTGTCGTTTATATATTGTGTAACAGCACGTTGTAACACTGCCGACTGGGGCTCATGAGGTCGCCGTGAAGCAGGGGCCTGTTCTGCTCTTCATAAGCCCTGACCAATCTGAA
>JACXGI010019394.1:0-12177 GCA_016801175.1 Esox masquinongy
TGAAAACATGTCTTGTATTTTAGATTCCTCAAAGTAGCCACCCTTTGCTTTTTTGATAGCGCTGCAAACCCTTGGTGTTCTCTCAATGAGCTTCATGAGGTAGTCACCTGAAATGGTTTTCACTTCACAGGTGTGCCTTGTCAGGGTTAATTAGTGGAATTTTTTCCCTTATTAATGGGGTTGGGACCATCAGTTGTGTCGTGCAGAAGTCAGGTTGATACACAGCCGACAGCCCTATTGGACAACTGTTAGAAATCATATTATTGGCAAGAACCAATCAGCTAAGTAAAGAGAAACGAGTGGCCATCATTACTTTAACAAATGAAGGTCATTCAGTCCGGAAAATTGCGAAAACTTTGAATGTGTCCCCAAGTGCAGTCGCAAAAAACGTCAAGCGCTACAATGAAACTGGCACACATGAGGACCGCCCCAGGAAAGGAAGACCAAGAGTCACCTCTGCTGCTGAGGATAAGTTCATCCGAGTCACCAGCCTCAGAAATCGCAGGTTAACAGCAGCTCAGATTAGAGACCAGCTGAATGCCACACAGAGTTCTAGCAGCAGACACATCTCTAGAACAACTGTTAAGTGGAGACTACGCGAATCAGGCCTTCATGGTCAAGTAGCTGCTAGGAAACCACTGCTAAGGAGAGGCAACAAGCAGAAGAGATTTGTTTGGGTCAAGAAACACAAGGAATGGACATTAGACCATTGGAAATCTATGCTTTGGTCTGACAAGTCCAAATTTGAGATCTTTGGTTCCAACCGCCGTGTCTTTGTGTGATGCAGAAAAGGTGAACGGATGGATTCTACATGCCTGGTTCCCACCGTGAAGCATGGAGGAGGAGGTGTGATGGTGTGGGGGTGCTTTGCTGGTGACACTGTTGGGGATTTATTCAAAATTTTTGGAGATACTGAATTTGGGATTTTCATTAGTTTTCAGTTTTAATCATCACAATTAAATGAAATAAACATTTGAAATATATCAGTCTGTGTGTAATGAATGAATATAATATCCGAGTTTCACTTTTTGAATGGAATTACTGAAATAAATCAACTTTTTGATGATATTCTAATTATATAACCAGCACCTGTACATTAAGAAAGGGGGGCGTGCCACCCTCTGTATGGTTTTGTTATTCTTTATCACTGCCCGTGTTCCTTCTCCGCTAATTGAGTGCCAGTGGGGATCCTGTAGCTTGTGAATAAAACCACCCCTATTGCACTCTACTCCTGTTGTCGGTGTCCTTCCTTGAGCCCTGCAAAGCATAGATGTGTGTGTTTTAATGTTACGGCCCGTCTTCATACCCTAGTTGCGCCGCCGGGTTGTAACAATGCATATTTCTTTTGATAGTGAACAAGGAACCTGAGCCATATGTGATTGGCTGACGATTGTCTGGCATGATAACATAAATCCCATAAATCTTCATATTCTCTCAAATGTTTATGTTTCCAGACATGCAGATCTTGTAAGATTTTTTTTTAAATTTAACTGCACTGTCGGGAGCAGGAAAACCAAGCATTTCATTGCCATAATTTGTTATTGCAATGACAAATAAACCTTTTGAACTTTTGAACTATTGCAGGTGCAATAGATCTTTTTTTTATGTTTCATTACCCTTTGGCACCACCTGATGGCCACCATATTCACTAGCTCTTTCATGAACTCTACTTTCACTTTGAGCATTTTCAAGTCTCTCATTGACATCAAATCTCCTCACAGTCAAAAAAAAATGATGCATTAGGATTTGTTTTCCAAATAGACAAATCTTTGCTGGCTATAACCTTCAGTATCTACATTATAGTAAGCCTAAAATAAAACTGTTTATGGTTATATTGCGACTGTTTATGGTGGATTTTCAAAGTACGTGTCCGTTCATGCTTTTTGGGTCAGGATAGACAAAAACTTAGCTGGCTACAACATTCAGTAGCCATGTTATAGAAAATCTAAAACTGTTTACAGTTATACAATATTGCAACTATTTCTGGTGGATTTTCGAAGTACGCATCCAACCTCGCTATACTGGGTGAGGGGGCAGAGTTGCTGTACTGTTCCATGACAAGCTCAAATTTAAATCAGTTAGCATACCACATCTCACTTCATTTGAATGCCTTGCTGTTAAACTCTCTGGTCCCCAACCTCTGATCTTCTTAACTATTTATGGACCACCAAAACCATCTGTCTTGTTTCTTACAGAACTATCATCTCTATTGACCTCTGTGTGTCCTATGTCTCCCAATGTACTGCTTGTTGGTGATTTTAATATCCACGTAGATAAAGTTGCCAGCTGTACCTTCCCTGACGATTTTATCTCTCTACTTGACAGTTTAGACATCATTCAAAATGTCACCTTCCCTACTCACAACAAAGGTCAAACTTCAGCCTTAGTTTGCTCCACTGGTGTTTCACCCTACAACATTACTGATTGCCTCTTACCCATTTCCGATCACAAAACAGTTCTGTTCGAAAGCCCTGGCCCCCTTCCCAAGCAACAATTCCACCATACCATCACATTTAGAAATGTAAAAAGCATAAACCCCACTGACCTCTTGAGTCTGTTTCTCATACCCCCAGCCCTGTCTAAAGTTACCCTCAGAACTCGTCACTCATTACAATGACTGCATTTCCTTCTGCCTGGACAACCTTGCTCCCCTCAAAACCTATATAGTTTCCTTCACTCACACTGCCCCCGGTACACCTATGAGCTCCATCAATCAAAAGCCCTTGGATGGAGCCTTGAGCACGCCTACAAAAAATCAGGACTAGAAACCCACTTTCAAGAATACAAAGAACACCTTTTAAACTATAAAACCACCCTTTCATCTGCTAGAACATCCTAATACTCAGACATAATTAACTCGGGCAAAAACTCAAAAGTCCTCTTTTTCACAGTCAAACATTTACTTCAACCTCCCAGACGACCCCTCCTCTGAACTGTGCAACAAATTCTAAAATTTCTCCAATGCCAAAATCCACAACATCTATCAACAATTACCACCTCTCTATTCCCCTGTTCACAACGTGTCCTGGATGAATACATCAAGAGCCCCAGTCTACTCCACCTGTCTCTCTGACTTTACCCTGCCTACTGAACTTTCTATCACTGAACTGATCTCCAAATCCAAACCATCCACCTGTCAACTTGACCCTCTCCCCACCGGTCTTGTCAAAGCAGGCCTTCCCTGCATATCCCCCCTACTCACTGGTGTAATTAACTCATCTCTCACCACAGGAGTTAAACCTACCTGCCTGAAGATTGCTGCTGTGACCCCCATCCTTAAAAAACTGAATGCTTCCCCAGATATCATGGATAACGACCGTCCCATCTCCAATCTTTCCTTCCTCTCGAAAACATTGGAGAGGCTAGTGGCTGTCCACCTGCAAAACCATCTTAGCTCAAATAACCTCCATGAACCTTTCCAGCCTGGCTTCCGTTCCCAATACAGCACTGAAACAGCCCTGGTCAAAATAACCAATAACCTCCTTCGTGCAGCCGACTCAGGCCTGCTCTCTATCCTCGTTCTCCTAGACCTTAGTGCAGCCTTTGATACAATCTCCCCATCCAATCCCCATGGAACGTCTGGCTGGTGTTGGTGTCACAGGTGTTGCACTTTCCTGGTTTTCCTCTTACCTCTCTGACTATCAACAACATGTCCAAGTAAAAAATCACAGATCAGCGAATGCGTCCCTCACACATGGTGTACCTCAGGGGTTGGGGCTAGGTCCACTACTCTTCACCATTTACCTCCTTCCCCTGGGTATGATCATGAGACACCACAATGTTCCCTTTCACTGCTATGCTGATGACATCCAGCTCCACCTCTCCACCAAACCCACATCTCCTGTCCCCCCTATTTCCCTTATCAACTGCCTTCAGGACATCCTGAGCTGGATGAGCATGAACCTCCTCAAACTGAACAGCAGCAAGACAGAGGGCATGCTCATCTGCTCCAAATCTGCCCTCACCAAACAGCACGACCCCAGGATTGCCATAAGTGGTGTACAGCTCCCCCTGTCAACAACGGTCAAAAGCCTTGGTGTGACCCTGGACAATTCCCTCTCTTTCAAATCGCACATACAAACCACCACCCGGACAGCATATTTTCACCTGCGTAACATCTCCCGACTACATCTCCCTCACTTTCTCACTCTGACACTGAAACTCTTATCTATGCCTTCGTCACTTCCCGCCTAGACTACTGTAACAGTCTCATTTCCGGATTCCTCAACAAACTCATAAACCGACTAAAACAGGTCCAGAACTCGGCAGCCAGAATTCTCACTGGCACCAACTCAACAGAGCACATCACACCAATCCTCATTAAACTATACTGGTTACCTGTCCAACACCACATTAACTTCAAAACACTCCTCCTGACATACAAAGCCCTCCACAACCTGGCTCCCTCCTACCTCACGGACCTTCTCCCAATCTATGTCCCCTCCTGCTCACTCCGCTCCTCCTCTGTCGGTCTCCTGGTCACCCCCCCCCCCCCATTTCGTCTCTCCTCAGCGGGGGCCCGGGCCTTCAGCTGCTCGGCCCCCATGGCTCTGGAACTAAACTCCCCCCACACATACGCCATGCAGACACAATCATCACATTCAAAAAACTTCACAAAACCCACCTCTTTCAGGTTGCATATAACCTCTGGCTCTTCCTCAGTCTCGACACAATCATTATTTTATATCCTCTTCCCACCCTTCTCATATTCTCTCTCCTTTTTACATGGTTCTCGGATATCAGTTTTAATTGTTTTAATGCACTAATCTTATGTTTTTGTGTTGTACTTCACTGTTTCTAGGCCCATTCCACTTGTAAGATGTCCTTGAGTGTCTTGAAATGCGTCCCCCCAAAACAATTGTTTATTAATATTATTATTAAAAATAAATGTAATGATTTTAGCATACACTTTTACCACGTTTGAATTTCGTTTTGTCATACTATGAAATATTTCAGTTAATATTTTAGGTCAATTTGGCTCCGTACAAGCATGTCCTCATTTCCAGGGGTCGGCTCAATGCCATGAATCCTCTATTTTCTGTGTGAGGGAAGAGAGATGTTTTACTTTCACATTCCAACTCCCCCACTACTCACATCCTCCAGCCCTTCAGGACATTGCTAAACAGGTTAAACCAGTTCCAAACGTTCCAGTCTTCTATATGAGAGGATATAGAACACAACTACATTATAGGCAGATGTCAAGACTGGAGACAGGCAACACCATCGCCAAAGTAAGTGACCAGCTCTTCTATTTAGTACCGTTTTTACCTAGGGGTATAATGCAGTAAAAAAGAAATGAAGTTAGTTTCAATTTTGAGATTTAGAGGTGTGGAAACCAAACAACCAGTAGGTATACTATACTCAATGAAGTAGCCATCAGCAAAATTAGTGCTAAAAACAACAAGAATAATAAATATTTAATTAATGAGTTGCAATGTGGCAGTACAGTTTCAGATATTTCACAGGGACTTGACAGCGAGCAACATAGCATCAATAACAGCATAATAAACCTAACTTTTGTGCCTAAACATAACTTAAGCCGAACTCCTAAGCACTTGTCACTGCTCAACTTTTACCGTCCACTCAATAGGAAGACTTTATATTCTCTGCCACCGCTGGTGTGATTGTGATAGTGGTGGGTGAGACTCTGAGCTCCCACCAGGGAGGTCAGAGTTCAGTGTCATGTTCTGGAACCCTAGTGGGTGTGTCTCTACCTCAGGAAAGTCAGTCTCATTAATTACATTAATGTTATACAGAAGTTCACTCCATTTTTTTAAGTTTAAAATGAAAATGTTCCCAGCTTGCTCTGCTTCAGGTTAATATTTTGGAATTGTTTAATTATCCTTTTTTGTGCATGTATATTGACTGATTATTTAATCATAGCTTCACAAACAGCAAACACATAAATTTGTCTAAAGTAATCCAATCATGTAGTAAAATAAATATTTTGGACCCACTACTGAAATTAGTGTAACAATTAATAAAAGATCCATCTTCATGTCAGAAGTTCTGTTTCTAATAGGAATTATGCATTCCTTTGCAAGCCAATGCCTTCTGGTAGCTTTGCTAAACTCTGAGGTTCCCAGGATTTCCAGAAATCATAGCAGAAGTGTTGATTTCTATTTTGAATATCTGGGAATTTCCTTGAAGTTGTTTTTTTAAAAGTGACTCTCTGGCCACCATGCTAGGTTTTCAATCTGACAGCACAGAATATTTTGATGGCATCTGAAATGAATAGTCCATGAGCTAGGGGGGTTACAAGTTGTCAAAATAAGAATTTATGAATACGTTAAGTATTCACAGTTTATTTTTTTAGAACTGTTGGCAAGGAATTGACAACAGGAATAAATGACAACAGGAATAAATGACAGAGAATAAATGTGTTCAATAACCATGTATCTGTCATAAAAAATACAGTCATGGGTGGTATTTTAAGTGAACTCTAGAGTTCACCTAAAAGGGCAATGCATATTGGGAAATTATATTGTAGGTGTGGCTTAGTATATTACACAATTATTTTGAGCAAATACAACTCAAATCTGAAACCCTGTTTAAGTTGTATCAATTGAAAATAATAAAAATAAATATTAAGTGAAACAGAAGAGTTATCTTCAGAGAACATGATACAAATAAGTTGACTGAATGCCAAATAAGTAATTGAAGAGTAGACCTACACTATTCCTTTCATTAGGTTGAACTTGATTTGGTTGTGTGTTCACAACAAAAGGTGTTCATGTTGCTCCAAAAATATATCTTACCAGCTTAAACCTATTGTGTGCAACCACTGTCCACAATTTAATTAAGTTGATTCAAAGCATTATTTTTTTGAGTGATTGTGTCTGTACTCCAGATTTCAATAATGTGGGATAGTGGCTCACTTCACTGGGCCACGACCACAGCCTCTGTTGCAGTGAACTTGTTTGCTCTCGCAGCATTTTGTGTCAGGCTGGAGGACTGTGCTGGTGCTTGGAAAAGTATACTGAGCCCTCTGTCCATGAGGATCTGGTCTGGGGAGAATTTATACCTGTCACAGGAGGGTTTCTCAGTGCAAACAATGCAAGGTGATGACCAGCAGTCTCAGTGTGTTGACTCTCTATGACTACACATGACTGTGTGTCTGCAATCAGCGTGTCTTCCCTGGTGTGTAGAAAACCTGGAGGTTGTACATCTGCAGCTGTAAATCCTCTGTGGTCTGTGGTACTTTACCTAAAATCTTGTGGTCACACTGGATGTACACTCTTACACCGTAAACACACTGATGGAAACTTTTAGTGTGTTGACTCTCCATGACCACACTACGTTAACCTCGTGTTGTTTCAGGGTTTTATACATTTCAGGACAGGACATGTGTTGTTACCCAGTCTGGAGGTGAAATGTAGGGGAGCCCACAATTAACAGAACCAAGATGACCAAGACAACCTTTGTGGGCCACAGGTCTCCCCAGGCTTCCATCTCAGTTCTATATTACCAGACTCAATGACACCCTCCTTCAGGACTTGTATTTAACAGGAGGAATGTCCTAAAGGCGTGATCAGGGGTCAAAAAGAAATAGTGAACAACTATCCTATTCCAAACAGTACATTTGAGCAACCATTGTAACAAAACTAGTACATAAAGGTTTATAATATATTTCCTGTGTTACATAAGCATAGAATATAAAATGTAATAACACTCTTAATTTTGTACTGTATTAAACATTTTTCATTCCAATAACTGTTTGTTTAATTTAAAGAACCCACATGAAGAATAAAGACAAGAGGCGTCATTCCATTATGATGGTTTAAAACTGCAGAGTTGTGGACCTTCCAGTGAGATGGTGAGGAATGGAGAACCATGGAAGACTTGATATGGATAGTAAGTTTAATTTTTTTTTTTTTAAAGTTAAATTCAGCAGGGGGCAATGAGATTTGAAAAGCAAATCATCAGTGTGAATAGTTCCTCAATAAAACAGGAATTCAAGTACATTTCCTTTGTTTTTTTACTGATTTTATTTTGGAAAACCATTAAACTCTTGGAACTGTTAAATACTCCCCAATGTAAAAGTATCATACATCTCTAACCGTGACCTCTTCAATGCCAAAGGAGCTCTGTATGGTACTAGGAAACATTATTTTTACAGCAGACAAATCAATTTTATACAGTGTTGATATATTTATTTCCTCTATTTACAGATTTATCTACCAATCATTATGATTCTTCTAAACATCAAGTCCTCTGTTGCATGTGGTTCAGCTGAATACAGAACAGGTGATGAATGTTGTCCGATGTGTTCACCAGGTAAGGAGCATCTATGTATATTAAATTATTATTATGAAGAAAATATCTGTTAATACCAATCCATTAATGACATATTGACTTTCTGCCCTACAGGAAACCGTGTCTATAAACATTGTACAGAGTTTACAAGTACTTCCTGTATCCCCTGTATTGGCTCCACCTACCTTGATGAACCCAATGGTTTTACTGCATGTATACCATGTTCACACTGTGACCCAGGCTTTGGTTTGATGGTAAAACATCCATGTAGACCTTCATCAGACACTGTCTGTGAGCCACTGGAGGGGTTCTACTGTACAGACCCAACTAAGGATGGTTGTAAAGCAGCCCAGAGACATAGCAGATGTAAACCTGGTCAATACATCAAACAGAAAGGTAGGCCTGTTTTCATTGTATTCAAGTTCCCCGTAATTATCTTTCTATGGTAGACTGACATAGATTAATATACTGGTTGAAATATCAGTTAAAGTAACTGTCAAAATTTTCTGTTAAAATTCTGTTAATTCATACTCAAATAATGTTATTGATGTGTCCAAATGTTTTGTTTGTTGACCACAGAATAAATTTGTAGAAACGGAAACAATTGAAATACTTCCTGCTGCTCTTAATAGAGCTATTTTGTCCATCCCATCCCTAAAGGAGCGCAGATTTCTTTCTTCATTTTAGCATTGACTTTAAGGATACTTACTTCATTGAAAGGTGTTCTTAACTCTTACTGGGCTTTTGGTTGTCCTACCTAGCAATAGCAAGATGAATGCTCTATCTTAGTTTGAAAAATAACTAAAATGTCAAAAGTAACATACTCCTGAGAAGAATGAGTTGCTCTACTCACATTCATATGTTTAATAACTGAGATACGCCCACAACATTCGCACACAGGAACACAGCTTCTTAAAATATTTTATAAAAATTGCTTGAAAAAAACAATTTAATTCATAATGTAAGTAATTAAAACATCACATTTCATAGAAATCTGGAAACACTGGGCAGTTATAGTACATTTTTTATATCTTGTGTGTTTGTGCAGGAACTCCATCTACAGACACTGTGTGTGCTAACTGTACTGGTGAAACCAATTCAAATGGATCATTTACATCCTGTCAACCATACAAACAGTAAGTGTTTTCTGCTTCCTTCCAAAAATAAATGTAGCTCTACAATGATAAATGAATATGCGTAGACATTTAAAATGTAATGTTGGATCACCATATTGTCCTTCATATTTTGTCTATTTTCTCTTAATATAGATGTGACACTTTGAATCTTCAAGAAATCAAACCTGGAACTTTTAGGTCCAACTCCGAATGTGGCCCAAAGACCTCATCTCTTATACCTGTAACTGTATCTACTGTTTTGGTGCTCATTTTGATAACTGGGATTACCATAATCATTTTTGTAAGGAAATACCTTAAAAACAGGTAATTTTTCTTTTGGAATTGTACACAATAGTTATTTTGATTGCCCAAGGATGAACACAGAGAATGAAAACGTCAATGTTTCCTGTCATATATCTGATACTGCTTTTGTCTCAATTCTGATTCTTGTATTTTTCAAGGCACAGGGGCTATGAAATAAACAGACAGATGAACAAACCCCTACAGAGGTATGTTAATGCCCCTGTCCCACCCAGTACTTTATATCATATTGAATGGGGTGAGGAGGATGATATATTACATTATAATAATACTGTCAACATTTTCCTCCAGGATTCACATTTGAAAGAAAGTCAGTTGAAAATAACTTGAGCAATAATAAAAAGGAGTTTTGTATGACACTGCACCTGGTCGTAGAATGCTGATGTAGGATACAGAATCTTGGAGTTACTGCCTTTGAACCAAAGACATCTACAGATGATCTGACAACATCACCACGGACATTATACAACTTGTGAATCTAGTGATGGCTAAAGACATCTACAAAATGATTCCACAATATCACCATGGATGTAATGGAACTTGTGAATCTAGTGACAATATTGATTCTTTTTTACACATGAAAGATACAAAGACTCTAATAATGAGATGTCCAGGACACCAGTATGGAAGAAATGGACTCCACTTGTAACCATGGATTTATATGATTCCATTATGTACTGAGTAAACCAGAAGGGACAGAGATGTGAAGGATATGACCAGTTACCCATGATGCATCACAATGGGACATGTTTGATACAAATCATGACTAGTAGTAATCCTCCATTGTGGTATACAGCGTATATAAGAAGTCTACACACCCCTGTTTAAATGCCAGGATTTTGTGATGTAAAAGAATGAGACAAAGATAAATCATGTCAGAAACTTTTCCACCTTTAATGTGACCTATAATGTGAAAAATTCAATTGAAAAACAAACTGAAATCTTTGAAGGGGAAAAATAAAAAACTCACAATAACCTGGTTACATAAGTGTGCACACCCTCTTATAACTGGGGATGTGGCTGTGTTCAGAATTAACCGAATTAAAACATCCAGATTCTTAAATCAGCATCTCTACAGGTATGGCAGCCATTCCATTCCAGTGCCTGTTAAATTCCAACACAGGCACACTTCAGTTTACTTAATGAGGTACTGATTAGGTGATTACCTGAACCAAATCTAATTAAACGAGGAAAAGTATAAAAACCTCTGCAGTGGTCATCACTATCCTCTTGCAATAGGACCAGCTGGATGGCAAAAACAGTGCAAGTAGTACCTCAAAGGTAATTTGAATAAAAAAAATAACTATTCAGCATGACAAAAGAGTTGAAAAGAAAAGCTTTGAGTGAGGAAAAGAAGGGTTCAATTCTGGCTTTACAAGCGGAGGGATACAGTGAGCGTCAGGTTGCTTCCATCCTGAAAATTTCAAAGACGGCGGTTCATAAGAACAAGGTCAAGCAACAGACATTGGGGACAACAAATCTACAGACTGGCTGAGGGCAAAAACGACTGTCCACTGACTGAGATGACCATCAACCATCAGGCTCCTAGGGGCAGGGCTGAAGTCGTGCAAAGCTAGAAAAAAGTCCTTCATCAATGGGAAGCAAAGAAGAGCCAGGCTGAAATTTGCAAAAGACCATAAGGATTGGACCGTAGAGGAATGGAGTAAGGTCATCTTCTCAGAGTCAACTATTCAGCTTTGCCCAACACCTGGTCGTCTAATGGTAAGACGGAGACCTGGAGAGGCATACAAGCCACAGTGTCTCACACACACTGTGAATTTTGGTGGAGGATCGCTGATGATCTGGGGATGCTTCAGCAAGGCTGGAATAGGGCAGATTTGTCTTTGTGAAGGACGCATGAATCAAGCCAAGTACAAGGTTATCCTGGAAGAACACCTGCTTCCTTCTGCTCTGACAATGTTCCCCAAATCTGAGAATTGTTTTTTCCAGCAGGACAATGCTCCATGCCACACAGCCAGGTCTATCAAGGTGTGGATGGAGGACCACCAGATCAAGAACCTGTCATGGCCAGCCCAATCTCCAGACCTGAACCCCATTGAAAACCTCTGGATTTTGATCAAGAGGAAGATGGATGGTCACAAGCCATCAATCAATGCCGAGCTACTTGAATTTTTGTGCCAGGAGTGGCATAAAGTCACCCAACAGGAATGTGACAGACTGGTGGAGAGCATACCAAGATGCATGAAAGCTGTGATTAAAAATCAGGGTTATTCCACCAAATATTGATTTCTGAACTCTTCCCAAGTTAAAACATTACTATTTTGTTGTTGAAAAATATGAATTTTTCTTTGCATTGTTTGAGGTCTGAAAACAATGCATCTTTTTTTGGTTATTTTGAAATAACAAAAACCAGTTGTTGTTTTCTACAAATAAATACTCTAAATGACAATATTTGTATTTGTAATTTGGGAGTAATGCTGTCAGTAGTTCATAGAATAAAACAAAAATGTTCACTTTACTCAAA
>JACXGI010019395.1:0-12582 GCA_016801175.1 Esox masquinongy
TGTGTGTGTGTGTGTGTGTGTGTGTGTGTGTGTGTGTGTGTGTGTGTGTGTGTGTCCACAACCTTGGTTAAGGACAGTCACAAGGTTGCTTTTAAGCTCTCGCTTAATTTGCGTCAACTTGAAAACACTTATTTCTAAAGTTGTATGTGGTGTAATTTAATTTTCGAATGATTTGCCACTTGTAAGAAGTGAGTGATTTGATGTGTTTCCACCGTTTTAAGCATGACAAGGTGTAACGCAGAGTCTTTCTGATTTTTTTCCGTCATTTTCAAAACAGATGTCTCTAGAAGTATGTGAGTTTTCTGCTTTCCCTCTGTGCTCATTGTACTGTGCTCTCACGCTGTTGGAGATATACACGCACAGTCCCACTACCCTGTCAAATGTTCCCCCGGCACAGCCAGAAGAGGACTGGTCACCCCTCCAAGCCTGGTTCCTCTCTAGGTTTCTTCCTAAATTTCGGCCCCTTTTTCCTAGCCACTGTGCTTCAACACTGTTGCTGCTTGCTCCTTAGGGTTTCAGGGTGGGTGTTTTGCAAAAGCACTTTGTGACAGTTGCTGATGTAAAAAGGGCTTTAAAAATGCATTTGATTGATTGATTGAACAGACACTCAGTCAATCATTGCCAGTGGTCAACAGCCAGCAAGCCAGTAATTCCCATCACTGTCATCAAAAGTCTGTCTGTTGTTTCCACCACTGTCATCAGCAGTCATTCCCATCACTGTCATCAAGAGACAGTCATTCCTACCCCATGTTATTTGGTCATATGGTCAGAAGGACAGTTGTATGTCTAGCACATCCTGGTTGGTGTAAACAGACATTATTACGCACTGAGGATAATTTTGACCTTTTGAGCTATGAATTGGCAGCGATTGGTTAAACTAGAAATCATTTGCAACAGTCCGATATAGATTGGGAATCAACCGATAAAATCTGCCCGAGACGAAGAAAACATGCTGTTTGAATGGAGAGGCGGAATTCATGGCGACGCACGCACAGATACACACAGATACCACAGCGAGACTGTTACATAAATATCTATCCAAGTTTGTGGGCGCATCTCCTGTCATCCCTCTATAATCCCTGAGACAGTGGAGGTCTTGCCAGGGTTTTAGAGCTCTATGGTGACTACATGTCAGTGGTAACATTTGCCAGTAGTAAGGCATTCCAAACAGGGATGAAGAGGAGACAGCAGGACACAGTCAGCCCAATCTTCTCAGTAGACTCTGATATTAGGTCGTTTTTCCTCATTAATGGTTATGGTTAGGTTTGCCGGAAGGGAATTTGACTCATGGTGATTTTAATTAGAGACAGACGCTGTGACCGGATGAGTCTGAATGACAAGTCCAATGCAGACGTGGGCAGTGTGTTCTGCAGTTCGCTGTTCAGGCACAAACAGCATTATTTCAACACATCCCCGGTGACAACAACAACACAACGCATACTTTGTCAATGCGTGAAGGATACGGGATTGGTCAAAGACAGGGGAGGTCGATGTCAGAGGGGGAAATGCATGGCCGCAGGCACGGTTTGTTCCAGGATTGATGAGGGTCTGGAAAGGCTGATGCAGCACTTCGATGATTCAGGAAGACTGTAACATGGAATGATCTCCAAAGGCATCGAGAGGCTAACTGGGTTTAAGCGACATGATTGGTTATTGAACCAAGCGGTCAAATTCGTTTGTCGGTGGGTCCTGTGTGTGAAGTGGAGTGCAGGGACAAGGTTATCACTCAATGGCCGTGTTAGAACCGACACAATTGGCTATTCTGTTGAAACATTTGTGGAAGAACTCTGAGGGTTTATTCTAAATCAAGAGCTGTGATAAGGTTTGAATGATTTTAGTGTTAATCACAATTCGCTCATGAGTGACTGGGATGGAGTGGAGCTCTGTTGGGAGCCAGGGTTGTGGATTCGATTCCCACATGGGAGCCAGAACGAATGCACACACTACTGCAAGTTGCTCTGTCTGCTGAGTTACAGAAATCAAAAATGTAATTCAGTATGGTTAAAGAAGTAGGTAAGAGATATACTGACTATGTGATTTTACAGGTAGAAGACCTTGGCTTTTGCACTGTGTGTTAACATCTACGTGACATTTTAGTCAGTCAGCAGATGCTCTAATTATGATGGGCACATCCAGACCTGGTTCTTACATCCATCTGGATAGTCACATCCAGACCTGGTTCTTACATCCATCTGGGTAGTCACATCCAGACCTGGTTCGTACATCCATCTGGATAGTCACATCCAGACCTGGTTCGTACATCCATCTGGGTAATCACATCCAGACCTGGTTCGTACATCTGTTTGGGTAGTCACATCCAGACCTGGTTCATACATCCATCTGGATAGTCACATCCAGACCTGGTTCGTACATCCATCTGGGTAATCACATCCAGACCTGGTTCGTACATCCATCTGGGTAGTCACATCCAGACCTGGTTCGTACATCCATCTGGATAGTTACATCCAGACCTGGTTCGTACATCCATCTGGATAGTTACATCCAGACCTGGTTCGTACATCCATCTGGATAGTCACATCCAGACCTGGTTCGTACATCCACCCGGATAGTCACATCCGGACCTAGTTTGTACATCCACCCGGATAGTCACATCTGGACCTAGTTTGTACATCCACCCGGATAGTCACATCCGGACCTAGTTTGTACATCCATCTGGATAGTCACATCCAAACCTGGTTCATACATCCATCTGTGTAGTCATGTCCAGACCTGGTTCGTACATCCATCTGGATAGTCACATCCGGACCTGGTTTGTACATCCATCCGGATAGTCACATCCGGACCTGGTTTGTACATCCATCTGGATAGACACATATAAACCTGGTTCATACATCCATCTGGGTAGTCACGTCCAGACCTGGTTTGTACATCCATGTCAAAGTCGAAGTCTTTTGACTTTGTAATTTATTGGTGTTATTCTAAACCTGTTTTGAATAATAAGCCATTTTATTTCAAATAGGACTGTTATTTGGATCGCTTCTTATGCTTTGTTTGCGTGTGTACATTGGAGCCCTATGTATTTTTATTGTTTATGAACCAGTGATTTATTCATCACAATGCAGTCTATTTCAATGTTAATTCCCATTGATAGAGAGTCCTGTGTGGCCTTTGCCATAGCCAGGTTGTCATTTTGCCGACCAATGGTACCCAGACTCTGGCCTCATGACATCAGAGTCATAATAAACTCTTGAGAGGCCGATGTGAGAACACCCAGCTTCACAAAAACACACGCACACACGCACGCACATACTTCCTCGTAATGACAGCAAGCCGATGAATGGGTGGATCTTGAAGCACTTAAAACACCAATGCCCAATAAATTATAGATTCCGTTCTCCAGTGTATTGATAGGAGGGCAGTGGCTGTACTTTTTTCAAACAATCTTTTGTTGGAGTCTGTGAAGTACAATAAAAAACTATTAGAAAAACAAAGAGACAGACAGACATTTGGACATCAAAAATATACAGAATACAAAAGACGACGCCCCCCCCCCCAGCCTCACTTTTCAGAATTAGCATTGTGAGGACGGCACCTGGGCGCTCGATGAATATTATAAAGAAAGGCAATGAAGTGTTGCTTACTGCCTCTGCTTTACTCGTCCATCTACTCACACACGCACGGACAACACTCGCTGTCAGAATGACTGTGTGGAAACGGCCCCCATGTACATGAGTTCTCGGCCCTTCGGGTCTGCCAAGAGTAAATTATTTATGAATGTCGGGAAAATGCGATTCTTACCAAATTTCATCATTTATTTCATTACAGGTATGTAGTTTGCTTTTCTAAACTTTATTTATACAGTCGGACTGACAACTTGTTTGAAAACTGCTGATTTTCCTAAATGTTTTTGCATTAAGAAAATTTTGAAGTTTCTGCATTAAAGGCTCATGTACATAAATCCACCAATGTCTGGCCGATCTGAGGAGTCTCAGTCAACTGAAGTGTATAAAAGACAATATGTCCGATAGATCATGGCGGTAATAAAACACAAAGCTGCATGATAGACTGCATCTAGAGGTCTTAGTGCTGAGGCATGCATATATAACACATCACCATAATCTAGTACTGACATTAAAGTGGCTTGTACAATTTCCATTCCGTGCTGAGAAGACTAACACAATAAAATAAACCTTCTCCACCAACTCCGTAATGCGTGTTTTGAAAGAGAGATTTCATCTATTTTGTTTACTTGCGTTGAGCACCGGCTTTTGATGTATGACGGAATTTTGTAGAAGTCGGAAAACAGACTGTATGTATGCTAATGCTTGAGTGAAAGACGGTACAGCAGCAAACAGGACTGTGTCATCAGCATGAAAATTAAAATAGCTGTTTCTCACAGGGCTGCCGATATCACTTATATACAGAGTGAACAACAAGGGACCCAAAACTGAATGCCGGGGGAACTACTTTATAAACTACGACAACATTGTATTCAACCCCATCCATTACAACGCACTGGTCTCTATCGGTAAGGTAATTCTGAAACCATAAGCAGGTATCCTCCTCCAAGCCCACTGAGGTCAATTTCTTAATTGAAATGGAATGATCAGCTAAATCGAAAGCCTTTGATAGGCCAAAAAACTGAGTCACACGGTTAGATTTTTCGTCCAGTGCTTTGGTGATATAATTTACAACCAGGGCAGTAGCAGTAATAGTACAGTGCTCAGGTATAAAACCACACTGATATTTATTCAGAAAGCAATTGTCAAAACCCAATTGGGTACTCACCACAGCGAAGACTCCAGAAATCTGCTAGGCAAGAAAATGTAGAGATTGGACGATAATTATCATGGTCACTAGTATCGCCACACTTATGCAGTGGTGTCACATGGGCGGTTTTCCATAATTTTGGAATAACTACAGAAATTAATTTTGGAGAAAAAATATACGTTAGGGCTTCAGAGAAATCAGCTCAAGGCTGCTTTCTTGGCGTTGATAGATTGCAAAATATTTAGGACATCTTGTACAATGAATGGAGTCAGTGAGAAATATTGGTTATTAACATTGGAGTGGCCCTGCTTAAATGTTCAATAATCATTTACTCCTTTTTTTTTTTGGGCCCTGGGTCCAAAACAATCTTTAGGCAACAAGGAGGAGGAACTGTTCTTCATTGTTTTTTGCGTTTTCCCGAATTCCCCTTTCAATCATATAGGGTGTTTATATTATATTTTGCCTTTGGAAATGGCTTTATATGTAATGAACCCAGCCTTTTTTCCTATACAGTCTTTAGGGTTTATTGAGTTGCCCACTGAATTTTGACATGTCTGACGCGATAGGGCAGTGATCACTAATACCTGGTGATAAAATTTAATCTGGGACGTTTGTCGATATATAGACAGTCAATGTTGACTTTGCAGGCTGCTTTAAGTTAGGTGGTGATTAGCTGTGGGAGATTTAGCACAACATCGAACTGTTTCATACTATCTGAATCCTGTGTTTCCCAGTCCAAGGTAAAATCTCCCGGGATAATTACTTTTTGTAAGACAGAAGGGGACAGAAGGTGAATTAGGTTTCACATGAAGCTGCACAACACAAAGCAACCAATCTTAACTGTCTCATTTTCTATACCAATATAAATGTAAGCCTGGCTCCCAGAAAATTAAATAGTATTTCCACTGAGCCATGACCTGCTCGATCACTCTTTCGTCAAGACAGATTTTAACATAAATTCCTGGCCAGTGCCTTTAGGGTCGTGGAGTAGCTTCAGCGTCCCCTCTGTCGCTGGTAAGTCCAGAGAGTTGGTGTGCCATTGATCCCATTTACAGCGTGTCTGGGATGAGAAACCTGAATGGTGCCCTTTCAGCAGCTTATGCAACCCTTTGGAGGCTGAGCACACACGGTCTGCTTACGGCAGCAAAGCCCCAAGCCGTGCCAAAGGGAATAGGTCTACTTCTAAGGAATTCGACACGCCGCACGCACAACACCGCGCTTGACTTTTGAAGGTGATGCACCTCTGAGCCGATGTCCGCAGTCTTTGCCGCGGTTCGGATGTCCGTCAGGGTAAGGGCCTTCGTGACTGCAGTGTGATGTCATCACGGTGTGTGCGAATCCTGACGATGTGGGCTTGATCCGACTATGCCTGATCGCGCGTGTGTGCGGTTATTTCACCGTGTCACTCTAAAGCGGTCGTCGATTGGTTTCATACCGCAGTGACCAACGCTTCAGACTGCAGATCCAGGTGTAACCGGAGACATTTATAGGATGGATTAGGGTCTTGTGTTGTTTATCAAATGTAGGTCCCTGGGCTGTGTGATAAGACCTTAGACCTCATAGCTCTCTTTTGAGAGCTAACGTATGTCCCGTGAGATGATAAAAAGCCACGCAGTTTTTGTTCCACGGTGGTTAAATTCATTTGCGCGGCATTATCTATTAACGCATATCAAACTTCTGTAGCTCTGCAGTGAGCTTGCCTGCACTGGCAACACTGGGCTAGCCCAAAGACCTGCACTGGCAACACTGGGCTAGCCCAAAGACCTGCACTGGCAACACTGGGCTAACTCAAAGACCTGCACTGACAACACTGGGCTAGCCCAAAGACCCCTGAGCAACATTACTGCGTCAACTATATACTTTGACCGTTCAGAGCACCTCATGTCAAGATGCTAATTTCACTGCAGAGTCATTACAGACACTTTATCTTTAAGTCAGGGTTGGGGAGGTCATCTATATGTCTTGTATTGTGTGGGTCATGGCCGACCTCCAGGGGTTAACGGTATTAGTGTAGAAAGGGCTCAACCGATTACTTTGCACGAAACCTGCATTGGTTCTCCTCTCACACGGCGATAATCTAAAACCCTGTGCAAACACTCATATACACACACACACACACGCACACACTTTCCTGCACACAGGCATGGTGGTTGTGCCAAGCTGTCCAGTAGCGCCGCTCGTCTTCATTGGGGACGATGCCAATGCTTCTGGCTCATTAAGGAATCTTCCTAAAACATTTGGGGAGTGGAGTGGCTGGTGACATGCCCATTAGGGGGGCATGTGTGTGTGTTTTTCCATGTGTGTGTTTGTCTGTGTGTTTGTGTGGTATGTTTGAGGGAGACAGAAAGACAGAGAAGCTTTTTGTTTTGATCTGGCCATGTGGACTTTTCCTTAGTAATAGTGAACCATTCCGGCAGAGTTCACGTCCACATAATCGGCATCATCTTCCCAAAACCCTCTGACTCCCGGGGAAGCTGTTTATACGGCAAACAGCCGTTATGTTTACATGCATTTATATAAATAATGTGAAGTGTGGGAACTGGGGCTGGGGGGTTTAGGCCAGGGGGGCATCCACAGTCCTAGTGTCCTACTTCTCCCCAGGGGAAACCAGGGTGCTTATTCACACACACACTAACTGCCCCCCACCCCACCCCACCCCATCCTCCCACCCGGTCGACGTGGCAACAAAGGAGCGAACCGGCCATGAAAGACTGAGTCCTTCTGTCAGTGGAGCCCCCACTAAATTTGTAGGGGAGCTGAATGAGGCCACTGTGTGTGAATGTTCAATAACTACAGTCAGATCCCACCCTCCTCTCCCCTCCCAACCCATCCCAGAAGTCCACTAGCCACAAGGAACGGGACCAGAAGTGGTCAGTGGTCTCTCTGTCTGTGTGTGTGATGTTTTTGTGTTGAGGTGGAGGGTAGGGGTTGTCAGTGAAGGCTTGTTATGACATACATGACACAGGAGGGGGGAAAGACTCCTTTCAACTAAACACACAAAGCAATGGGTTCTATGTTTCACACACTGTTTTACTGAGACACTGTGCTGTGTGTGTGCGAGAGAGAGAGAGAGAGAGGGGGGGGGTGGACTGTAACCTATCTGCAATGTAGAGAGCAGACTGCACTTCTGTTGGGAACGGGGATCCTGTGACGTGGTGAGACAGGGTGGGGTCCACCCCCCCAGCTTAGCCGTCTGGTTCTGAAGGAGAAGTATGTGACCAGACGGCTTACTCACTGCTCCCCCGGTGGCAACGTCTTGCTACAACAGCGCATCAATTTAGATGACGTCATACTCCACCCACCCCCCACCTCAGTCCCGCCACACTGATGCTGAAGTGTAATTTTACATGGATACACACACTGGACGTGAGAACCCAGTCAGAGACTTTTCCAGGTCTTTCCATGCAGCACGTGAGCTTTCATTGACAGGCGAGGTTATGCAAGAGGATGTCAGTGTCCTTGAGCCTCTTGTGGAGGCCCGTTCCGATGCATTGTGGGATGGTTTACATCCTGGGCCACTGGCGGTAATGGCTGGATGTGGCGGAACGCCACCCGGTCTACCTGCCAGGAACGGTGGGAGCGAGGGAGTTAATCACCCCGGAGACGGAACCGGCAGCGCAACCAAAGGCCAATTGGGGCAGGACTAATCCTCGTCGTCACGGCAACCGACCGGCTGCAGCCGGTCTACTGCTTCTAAAATCGACCTGCATTGAGAGCTTTTTGAGATTGCCGTTAGATTTCCTCTTGCTACTGTAGTGTAAAAGGACACATCCATTTAGTACAGATATAGCCTCAGTCAGTGGAATTGACAAGACAGAGATATTGTCGTAGAAATAGAATGAACAGGGAGGGAATGTGGCAGTAAGATTCTTTATGTTCTGCTGTTCTTTTTTCACCCTTAAAAACTTTTAAATGTCTGTATTTTTTGCGTAACAACTTGTTTTTTAATTGTAAAAAATGGCCACAGTTAGAGGTTCTAAGTCCTTTCTATTCCTTCTATATCTATGGATATTGTTAGGTAGGACGCTCTCCTGGGGCTGATCCCAGGCTAGTCTTTAAGCTTCCCGTGGGGACCTAAGTTCAAGAGCAACGAGGTGACATGATGGAGTTAGGGTTTTTGTGTAAGCCTTCCTTAGCCTACATCGGAGCGTTAGGCGATTCTGGAACTCCTGTTTTCAACAGAGTGACAAAGATAGAAAGAACTAAGTTAAGTTTGGTCTGCACAAGGTTTTTTGGCGGGTCACCTAGAGAAAAAAAGGGCTTTTATGACTTAGCATTATGATTTGGGGTAAAACCTAAAATTAGCTAGGGTTAGTTTTAGGCTCTACTTCTAGGTTCCGAGATTATGGGGTTAAATTTAGGGTTAGGCATTAGGGCTGGTTTGAGTTTAGACATAAAGGTTAGGTTATTGAAATTAAAGTTAGGTTTAGGGATTATGGATAATTTGTTTTCTTCTCCCTGTAATGTGAATGTTGTCCTTTGCTGTCCAAACACAGGCCTCCATCCCCTGCAGCAAGACCCATCCTCCAGCTGTGTGCATCTGTATCCAACATACACACGCACGCACGCACGCACGCACGCACGCACGCTAACATCCATTTAGAGTGCAGTATTTGGGATAAAGGTGATCTGTAGATGGGGATTCTGCAAAGCTGCAACTACATGATAAAACTGCCATGTTTGCAGAGTGTATTTACTCACAGTGGCACTGGATCCAATAAAACAATACCTTATCTCTATAGAGGTGTTCATGTAGGACCCAGTAGAACAGTACATTATCCTTATAGAGGTGTTTATACTGAACCCAATAGAACAGTACATTATCCTAATAGAGGTGTTTATACTGAACCCAATAGAACAGTACATTATCCTAATAGAGGTGTTTATACTGAACCCAATAGAACAGTACATTATCCGAATAGAGGTGTTTATACAGGACCCAATAGAACAGTACATTATTCTAATAGGTGTTTATACAGGACCCAATAGAACAGTACATTATTCTAATAGGTGTTTATACAGGACCCAATAGAACAGTACATTATTCTAATAGGTGTTTATACAGGACCCAGTAGAACAGTACATTATTCTAATAGGTGTTTACACAGGACACTATAGAAGAGCACATTATCCTAATATAGGTGTTTATACAGAACCCAGTAGAACAGATGTTCTTCAGGTTGACTTAGAAATACCAAGCTTGGTTACTGTGTTTGGTTCATACGTGTCTACAAACATACAGTTAAGCAGAATTACACAAAGTTTTTACATAATGCACAATATCTCTGTACATATTTTTTGTTTTTTTGTGTGGGTGTGGGTGTGTGTGTGGGTGTGGGTGTTGAATCTTTTAATGTTGTCATTCCTTGTTACAATAATACAATGAATTTGTGTCTCATCTCAACATTCTCCCTCTCATACACCGCACCTTCACATGCCAACTCTCTCTGTTGTCACTCAGCACGCCCTTTCAACCGCCTTCGATGCTGGCCCCAGAGGTGACGCATTTTTTCTTTATTTCTCAACTAGCTGGAGGCGAGAGGGCTCCACTGGAGTAAGTGAACGAGGAGAGCATACAAACAGCCTATTCATTCGGTACTCACTAGGTAGTTGTAGGGCTCAGGATGGCCCGCTTGAGGACTGTGTTCTGCGGACGGCAGACGAAAGGAAAAGCATTTTTTTTTTTTCGTTATCAGCTCTCAAAGCGCCTGTCTTGTGGACATTTTCAAGGAAGCGAGGCGAGGTTACAGGGGGGAGGTGCAGCAATAGAGGCTTGGGATGTTACGTAAGGCCGAAGATGTATCTAATGCAATGCCATAAACAGCAGAGCTGTAAATATGAAGGGAGGGTTTGGGAAGGAGGGATTGGGGGTGAGCAGTGCAGGTATGTGGATGGAGATGTTCTCTCTCTGTTTCTCATTATCTCTAAATTCTCCGTCTCTCCTTGTGCGAGCCACAGAGCCGGAGGAGGCGCGGAGGGAGGTTAAATTATCTGGGACAGCCGTGTCCATGTGACCGTTGCCATGGCGTCGGCGGCGAGTGAGAATGGAGACGGACAAGGAGAAGGTGTGTGCGCTTTGCTGCGCTGTGATGTGTGCGCTCTCCTTACATTCTCTCTCTGGCTCGGACCCTTTCAACAGATTCTGGCCGCTGACAGTAATGGAGTTGGAATGATTTTACGCTAGTGTTCCTGGGAAGTCTAGCAGGGCACAGGCAGCTGGGTTATTGGAATTAACATCACCGCCAGTAGTGCTACATGATTCCTTTAGCGGGACAGCATTTAGAAATTGGCCGGAAATTAAAGGACATGCGGCTGTTACATAATAGTACAGTCGTATTTTATTTGCTCCTCTGCTAAAATGACGTTCAAAAACAGGAGGTGAAATACAGCGGTACCTGTGTGATGGTAGTGATCGCGAGCTTTCAATCAATGAGGAATGTAGGCTAATTCAGTTAGATATATTTGATGTAAAAGTACCGAGAAAGTAATCCTTTCAGCCGCATACAGCGTCTATTATATATCAGTTATGATGCACAAACATTCAAAGGACACTCTCCCTTTTCCGCTCAGTCTGTCTCTCCCTCTCTCCTGTCCCTCCCTGTCTCACTCTAGGACTCAGCACTTTTGCACCTCCGCTTAATCTGTTTTGGGTCGCACAGCGCGGGGTTAATGTGACTTGACTTCCAGATCGACGTTTTAGCCCTGGTGTGACTTCCAGATCGATGATTCTCCCATTGCTGCCGCCAGGCCAACTGCCCCCGAGCGCAGCCACGTTAACGACAGCGACTACCTCGTGGACCCGGCGAGACGAGCTGGAGCTTTTGCCGCAGCTAATTGGGTTCCTAATAAAATCCCAATACTACGTCATCACTGAATGTGGACAGCCGGTCCCCATTGGTCTGTGGATAGATAAGAACTGTGTATATGTAAAGCTTCAGTTATAGGGTTGGGGTTAGACAGCATGAAATATGTAACGTGAGAGGGCATTTATAACCTAATCGTAACTTGATCTATTATCCATTACATTTATACCTAAACCTAACCTAGAACGTATGTCTTAACCTTAATGCCTAAACCTGAAAGTAAGTCCAATTCTAACATTTACCCCAAAAGTTTGACCTTAAACCTAACCCAAGAGATAGAAATGTACTTTTTGTCCCAAGGGTATTCACGTTTTACCATCCCTGTGTGGTCCTAATAAGATCTGTGAAACAACAAGAACCCTTTTTAAACATTTTAAGCATATTTTTGTGAGTTTTACATGAATCTTTTTACACATCCATGGCGCAGCAAATCATTAATCTTACTGCACGTCACAGTTGTGGAAAGTTTAAGTATTTGGAGCCATCTTCTGGCTGAAAAATAAAAAACCTGAAAAAGTGAGCTCCTGTTTTGATCAATGGACGTCACGCATGCTCAGGAGTTCACTGTCAGAATCACTTTTATTTGTGGCCTTGGGCGGTGCAACGGCCTTAAGTTGCAGCCTCCGGGTGCACATGCACTGTCACAGCATGGGTTTGAATCCGGCATAAAGCTCTTTCGACAACAAAATTCTCCCATCTTTCCCCATGATCCTGCAGCACGCAGGCCCAACGGCAGAGGCAAACCAGACAGTGATGGAAGGTCTCTACGACTGATGTGTAAATCAATCAATCAATCAATCAAATTTATTTATAAAGCCCTTTTTACATCAGCAGTTGTCACAAAGTGCTTTTACAAAACACACGGCCTTAAAACCCCAAGGAGCAAACAACAGTAGTGTTGAATTTCAGTGGCTAGGAAAAACTCCCTAAGAAGGCCGAAATTTAGGAAGAAACCTAGAGAGGACCCAGGCTCAGAGGGGTGACCAGT
>JACXGI010019396.1:0-12167 GCA_016801175.1 Esox masquinongy
TGTGGCATGTAAACATGAACCATTGATCTGGCAGGGGAGAAGTGGCAGGGAGTTGTATAAATCTGCGTGCTGATGAGGTGACTGGGGACAGGTGTGTGATTTGGTGATTGGTGACAGGTGTGTGCTTTGGTGTGCACTGAGACTCAAGGGCGCGGGCGCCCTCTGCTGCGCGCTCGCGGAGGCGGGGACGTGACAGTGTTACTTCCAAATTTAATACATTCTACTTCTTTCCATTGCTGTCAATCAACAGTAACAACATTGTAGTAATTTATCTACACATATTTTATAATTTTTTCATATGTATTTATATCTGTTATGTATAACCTGTGTCAGTGGTTTTCTACTTGTATTTATGTTTTGGTTATTTGGCAGACACTGTTTTCCAGAGAAACATACAGTTGGTGTATACGTTATAAAACAGCTGTGGGACAACCTTGCAAATCAGAAGTAGCAAGCACTTTATCAAAAAATCATAAAGAATCAGATGGGAGTGATGGTGGGAAGATGCTATATTCATAGATAATAAATTATAGGAAGTAATCTTCGAGAAATAAAAATAACATAATTTTGTTGCAGTTCTTTCTGTTGACAACAGGTGGGGCTGTGTACCTCGTCCTGTGTACCGCCCCTTGGTGTTTAACATAAGCGTTTAGTAAAGACCTCCCTCTCCTTGGCACAAAGCAGACAACACCAAGAAGTAGCAAGAAGGACTAACTGGTCTGTGAACACAGAGTACAGTGAGTATAAAAAGTTTACGTTAACATGTAGGAGGTATGATTAATGATTATATAATGTGTACGGTAATATATCTGCACCTTTCGCAGTGTAGTCAGGAAGTAGCTTGGAGCAGAAAACGCTCAAGCAAGCTACAAAGATCAGTTGAGATTGAAATATAAGAGAGACCTGTAAACTTACAGTAATGGGTCTTTTCAATTTTTGTAAGGTTTTGCTATCAGTTGTAGGCGATTAGTGATAGAAATAATCACTAACCACTAAACAATTTACTACTATTCTATATACAACAAACAACATGTTAGGTTCGATGCAATTCTTTATATAATTTAAAATTGATGATTCTCTTTCATTTTGATTTCAGATGATTCACTTTCAGTTTAATTTCAGAGTTTCAAAAAGCCAGTAAGCTAACCATTCTCAGATGGCTGCCGTAACCTCAACAGATGCTGGTAATGTGACATATTTGTTTTGTGATCAACTCAAAAATAATATAGTAAACTTGTCATGAAACTATAATATAATAATATATTATGACAAGTTTAATATAATATATTAAACTTGTCATAAAACGGCAGAAATGTGTCATTCTTCTTTTGAAACTACTGTAATTGCTGGTGTTACCTTGATGTACATTTAGTCAGCCATGTTTTGTCCTTAGGTTCTGATTGCCAGTGTGTCCAGTTCGTGGATGAGTACAAAGACATTCTCATCCAGAGGGTCACCATGCCAATGCCCATTGCAGATACACTGCTTACAGGTCGTTATATCCACCAGGAGTGTTACTCTAAAATCGACGCTGCCGCGACCAGCCAGGATAAGATGAGAAAGCTGTACGAAGGCTTAGAAGATGGAGGGTCAAAGGTTAAATTAGCCTTCTATAAATGTCTCCTGAAAAATCACCCTCACTTAGTCGACGATCTGGGTAAATTACATTCTTACTATTACAATTTCCAAGACTACTAGAATATAGGGACCCGTAAGGTTACACATTTTTTGGGGAAGAATATGACATAATCTCAGAATTGATAAGACTAAAATGGAAGATAAAATAGACTAGGATGTTGGGTTTATTCAGGTAAATTTGAAATTGAAACTAATCTCTATGTATTCGCTGTTTACCCTTTAAAACCAAACCGGAAAGATAGAAAAGGTTTCTTCACACTTCCTGTCAGGCGTATGGTCTGTTGAGCTTTCAGTCAGTCGACGTTTGTTGGAAAACAGCAACGGAACGGAAGACTACAAACCATTTAGAAATTACAGCACACTTTGTTCATAGTCGCCCTATTTTAGGATGCAGAAAGCATTTGGACAGATTAACATTGTGTACGTTTGGGGTTATTGACCTGCTGCTTAATAAAGTTCAATCAAAGAGCTTAGAGGCATTTGGTTGTATCCAAGCACACCCATATGTTTATAAATGTATTTATACTAGACCAAACATAAATGTATTGTAAGAATGGGGAACCCACTGTTTCAAGCAGTAGAGGAGGAAGAGGAGGAAGTGTCACCAAAAAATCTAGTAATCGCAGAATCTGCTAGAGATTTTTTCTGGGTCATAAAAGGTATGTGGGTCCATTGTAATAAAACTTGGTGTAATGAAGTACAATTTAAGTGATTACAAAATAATACTTATAAGTATACAGTACTGTGCAAAAGTCTAAGGCACCTGAATGTTGAACAATAGCTACATATATATACTTTTTTTACCAATAAGCACCACCCAAATAAATGGCTTTAGTTTGTCTTTCAGGACCCTAAGACTTTTGTACAGTCCTGTACTTTATTTTCTGGCTTGGGTTTGACTGGAATCTAAACCATTAAACCTAATTTGCATCTGACGGGAAGTGCACAGAAACTCTACACAATATTTTCAATGTGCCTTTGGCTTTATTGTGTAAAACGTGTAACAAAAGGCAAAAGGTGGTGTGGTCTTGGGGATTGTATTGTGTGGTAATACTGTTAAGCAGACATCTTTAGCCAAGTCTTCTTCAGGAAGGTCTTCATATGTACTTGTTTTGGCAATTAAATGAGAAAACACCCAAAGCCTACTATTTTTTATAGAAATAATTTTCTCTCTAACTGTATAATGTTTTACACTGTATACCCAACAATGGGTTTATCCGTTTTGTATTGAAGCCCATGAATGACAAATGTCAGTAAAAGGTTATTTGATCAGTAAATCATTTAATAGGATAGTTAAATATAAAAAAAGTGTTTAATCATTTAATTTGTCTACTATAGGCCAACAAAGTAAATTAAAAAATAATTAATTTTACTCACCATTTATACTTTTCAACAACTAACTTTCCAAATCAAATTGTCTTTAACGTGATAATAAAATGATAATAAAGTGTGTTAATTAATCATAGGTTCTGGATCAACTCTGCATAATACCAGAAAACTACCAGTTGAACAAGGTGAGTTTTTAATCATTTTGACATGCTTTTTAAAACCACAATATTACCACACCTAGGAATTATATTGACCACAGAATATTCCACTTTTCTGTAAACAAAAACACGTACATTCATTGTGTGTTTACTCCTCACTGTGTAAATTGCAAAAAACAATTGAAAGTCAACAAACTGAGTAACTTACTCCCCCTCAAACTAGGAAAATGCACTGTGGAAAAGATCTGATATTAATCAACAAAGAATTGGGATGCCTGTCTAAACATAGCCTCAGAAACAGATAAAGATTACAGGCTTATAATTATAAATTCACATTTGCCTCTAAGGAGAAAAATTACCTGTGATGTCAGATGGAGGACTGTTACAGACCATAATACTACTAACGGACAGATAACCTCCCTTGTTTCAGACACAAAATCAAACAAAGAAGAAAAGTTAACATATGACCTAAAAAAAATACTGGGATATGGAGCAGGAGGAACCATTGTGTACAAGTAAGACAAGTGAAGGTTAAATTCTCCCCAACATCTATGTGTTTAAGGGGCAAAGGAGGCTCAGGAATGTCAATTATAGAAAATATGTTAATATGTATTTTCATTAAAAATATATTTTAAAAAACCTTCATGTATTAGACAAACTGCAATGTGAAGATTTAAAAGTAATATGAATGTGTGTGTGTAAGACAAATTACCCTTTCTTTTATTTAGTAACTATCCTCTACCCCACTCTGCCCTCCAGGGGTACGTTTGAGAACCGTCCTGTGGCTGTAAAAAGGATTCCTGTGACATTCCTGAAAACTGCTAAACAGGAAGTTGAGTATTTGCTAAAGTTGGACTATCACATAAATGTGGTCCGATACTACTGCAGTGAGATGGACGGGGAGCACCAGAACATTGCCATCGAGCTGTGTGACAAATCACTGAAAGAGGTGAAGCCTCAATGACAACTCAACTGTCGTTTACTCAGAACTTTAACATTGTCCCTCGCTTTCTAAAACTTTTTGGTATGCCCTGTTTTTGTCTCTTCTTTCAGTATGTAGAGGAGAATTCAAGTGGGCCTCAACAACAGTCAGAACAGATCACAGACCTGTTGAAACAGACCATGAAAGGACTGTCACATCTGCACTTTCACAAAACAGGTAATGTTACGATTATGCTCCTTAGCCCACTTAGCTAGCCTTCTCATGTTAATTACCTACTTAAATAACTCTAAAGTCCTATCTAAAAGGTCCATAGGTGTATATAACTATATACAGACAGTATTGTGCCGTCAGAGTCAGATGTAAAGCTGGTGGTCAGGCGTAGCCATAATTCACTTACAGTTCTATGGAACTATATAATGTGCAAGAACAGTAATTTAAGTGTCTATTAGCGCAATGTGATTTTTGGTGCGATCGTGTCAGCATGGGCCCACATCGCTGCAGAATGTTTCACCTGAGACTTTGCGTGTGCTGTTTATATTTTCATTCAGTGTGAGAACTGATTAATGTACACAGTTGAACCATACTGTTGACTGTGCCAACGGATCATCCTGATCATTTTCTCACCAGTCCACAGAGATGTGAAGCCCGCCAACATCATGTTGTCTTTCCCGGACCATGGCAAGGTCACAGTGAAGATCACAGACTTTGGGCTGGCGAAGAAGTTGGGCCCAGAAAGCTGCAGCACGATGTCAGAATTCAAAGGCACCTGTAGCTGGTGTGCTCCAGAGGTCCTGAAAGGGGTCAGCGAGGACAAGCTTGTGAGTGGCCCCTAAATGTTTTCATGACAAATGTATCCTTTCTTCATTACATTGTGATATATTTTTTTAATCAACAGACCATCAATAATATTTCCTTGACAATAGAGAACTGGACCCTGACGGTGGCAGCATGGGCAGGTCCATTGATTCACTGGCACAACCAGTTACCGAGTTTAGGGAGAGAATCCGGCTTTCACATAGCTAGTATGCATACGTTAAACCTTTTAATCAAAACATAAATATATGACCCTAATTGAGGTAAAGGGAACAAACAGCCTACTAAATGTTGGAAATTAAATACATTTAAAAAAATCTGCCCCTAACCGTCAAATGACTGGGCCTAAACTTAAACCTCAGCTAACATTCAGGTCTTTAGTAGCCAGTTTAACTGCCAGCTTCAAAAACAAGACCTCTGCAAATGTGCCAACACTGAACACTATTCCAGTTCTGCAATGGGATACAGTAGGACGGTAGCAATGTTGGATTTATATATGCAGTATCTCACAAAAGTGAGTACACCCCGCACATTTTTGTAAATGTTTCATTATATCTTTTCATGCGACAACACTGAAAAAAATGACACTTTGCTACAATGTAAAGTAGTGAGTGTACAGCTTGTATAACAGTGTAAATTTGCTGTCAAAATAACACAACACACAGCCATTAATGTCTAAACCGCTGGCAACAAAAGTGAGTACACCCCTAAGTGAAAATGTCCAAATTGGGCCCAAAGCGTCAATATTTTGTGTGGCCACCATTATTTTCCAGCACTGCCTTAACTCTCTTGGGTATGGAGTTCACCAGAGCTTCATAGGTTGCCACTGGAGTCCTCTTCCATTCCTCCATGACGACATCACAGAGCTGGTGGATGTTAGAGACCTTGCGCTCCTCCACCTTCCGTTTGAGGATGCCCCACAGATGCTCAATAGGGTTTAAGTCTGGAGACATGCTTGGCCAGTTCATCACCTTTACCCTCAGCTTCTTTAGCAAGGCAGTAGTCGTCTTGGAGGTGTTTTGGGGGTCATTAACATGTTGGAATACTGCCCCGCGGCAGACTCCGAAGGGAGGGGATCATGCTCTGCTTCAGTATGTCACAATACATGTTGGCATTCATGGTTCCCTCAATGAACTGTAACTCCCCAGTGGCGGCAGCACTCATGCAGCCCCAGACCATGACACTCCCACCACCATGCTTGACTGTAGGCAAGACACACTTGTCTTTGTACTCCTCACCTGGTTGCTGCCACACGCGCTTGACACCATCTGAACCAAATAAGTTTATCTTGGTCTCATCAGACCACAGGACATGGTTCCAGTAATCCATGTCCTTAGTCTGCTTGTCTTCAGCAAACTGTTTGCGGGCTTTCTTCTTTAGAAGAGGCTTCCTTCTGGGACGACAACCATGCAGACCAATTTGATGCAGTGTGCAGCGTATGGTCTGAGCACTAACAGGCTGACCCCCCACCCCTTCAACCTCTGCAGCAATGCTGGCAGCACTCATACGTCTATTTCCCAAAGACAACCTCTGGATATGACGCTGAGCACGTGCACTCAACTTCTTTGGTCGACCACGGCGAGGCCTGTTCTGAGTGGAACCTGTCCTATTAAACCGCTGTATGGTCTTGGCCACCGTGCTGCAGCTCAGTTTCAGGGTTTTGGCAATCTTCTTATAGCCTAGGCCATCTTTATGTAGAGCAACAATTCTTTTTTTCAGATCCTCAGAGAGTTTTTTGCCATGAGGTGCCTTGTTGAACTTCCAGTGATCAGTATGAGAGAGTGTGAGAACGATAACACCAAATTTAACACACCTGCTCCCCATTCACACCTGAGACCTTGTAACACTAACGAGTCACATGACACTGGGGAGGGAAAATGGCTAATTGGGCCATTATCGGTGTTGTCACATGAAAAGACATAATCAAATATTTACAAAAATGTGAGGGGTGTACTCACTTTTGTGAGATATATATATATATATATATATATATATATATATATATATATATATACACACACAGTTGTGCTCAAACGTTTGCATACCCTTATAGAATTGGTAATATATGTACCATTTTTAAAGAAAACACGAGTGAGCAGGCAAAACACCTGTCTCTTATTTCTTATGGGATTCACATTCAACTGTAGGTCATAACAGAATGGCACAATCATAAAATAAAAATGAACTGACCCCTGTTCAAAAGTCTGCATACCCTTATTTCTTAATACTTTGCCCCATTTAGCATCAATGACAGTGTGCAGTCTTTTGTAATAGTTGTCTATGAGGCCCTGATTTCTTGCAGGTGGTATAGCTGCCCATTCGTCTCTGCAAAAATGCCTCCAGGTCATGCAAAGTCTTTGGTCGTCTTGCATGAAACGCACATTTGAGATCTCCCCAGAGTTGCTTGATGATATTAAGGTCAGGAGACTGTGATGGCCACTCCAGAACCTTCACCATTTCTGCTGTAACCACTGGAGGGTCAACTTGGCCTTTTACTTAGGGTCATTGCCATGCTGGAAAGTCCAAGAGCGTCCCAAGCACAGCTTTTGTGCAGAAGAATGCAAATTGTCTGCCAGTATTTTCTGATAACACACAGCATTCATCTTGCCATCAATTTTCACAAGATTCCCGTGCCTTTCGAGCTCACACACCCACAAAACACCAGTGAGCCACAACCATGCTTCACAGTGAGGATGGTATTCTGTTCACTATAGGCCTTGTTGACCTCTCTACAAACATAGCGCTTATGATTGTCAATCCCAATTACAGTGTGCCAGAAGCTGTGAGGCGTGTCAAAGTGTTGTTGGGCATATTGTAACCAGGCTTTTGGTGGCATTGGCGCAGTAAAGGCTTCTTTCTGACAACTCAACCATGCAGCTCATTTTTGTTCAAGTATCGTCGTATTGTGCTCCTTGAAACAACCACACCGTCTTTTTCCAGAGTAGCGTGTATTTCTCTGCATTTTTCTTTGTATCCCAAACAATTCTTCTGGCGGTTTTGCCTGAAATCTTTCTTGGTTACCTGACCTTGGCTTGGTATCAAGAGTGGTGTCAGCACCGATATCCAAAGCCTTGGCTTGCAAGGCTTTGGATATCTTTTTATATCCTTTCCTATCTTTATGAATATGTTCATAAGTTCTGTTCTGTTTGGTTTTCTGTTTTTGGATGTAGCCTGTTTTGTTTGGTTTTTGTCATTTGTTTCTGAACGTGCCCTGTCCCTTTGGTCCTGATCGATTTCACCTGTTTGTTGTTTAGTTCTCGTTAGCTCCCTATATAGTTTGCCCTCTTCTGTTAGCCCATTGTCAGTCATTGTGTTTGATGCTTGGTTTATGTCTGTCCCTGCCACCAGTCTGTGGTTTTGCCTGCCTGCCCGTTTCTTGTAGTTTTCTTGTTTTTTCCTTGCCTCCATTACGTTATTAAAAGCCTTTTCTTTACTCTTCGTGTCCGTGCTTGGGTCCTGCAAAACTCAAATCCTGACAATGACGTTCCATTACCTTGTTACATAGGTCTTTGACAGTCCTTTTCTGCTCCCCATGGCTCAGTATCTAGCCTGCTCAGTGCATCCATGTGAGAGCTAACAAACTCATTGACTATTTATACACAGACACTAATTGCAATTTAAAAAGCCACAGGTGTGGGACATTTACCTTTTCCATTTTAACCTGTGTGTGTCACCTTGTGTGTCTGTAACAAGGCCAAACATTCAAGGGGATGTAAACTTTTGATCAGGGCCATTTGGGTGATTCCTGTTATCATTATGATTTAAAATGGAGCCAAACAACTATGTGATAATAAATGGCTTCATATGATCACTATCTTTAAATAAGTCAGTCATATTTTCCAAATCAATGCCAAAATTTCACAATTTCTGCCAGTACCTGATGACTTGTAGATTCAACAGTACCTGATGACTTGTAGATTCAACAGTACCTGATGACTTGTATATTCAACATTACCTGATGACTTGTAGATTCAACAATACTTGACTGACTTGTAGATTCAACAGTACCTGATGACTTGTAGATTCAACAGTACCTGATGACTTGTAGATTCAACAGTACCTGATGACTTGTAGATTCAACAGTACCTGATGACTTGTAGATTCAACATTACCTGATGACTTGTAGATTCAACAGTACCTGATGACTTGTAGATTCAACAGTACCTGATGACTTGTAGATTCAACAGTACCTGATGACCTGTAGATTCAACAGTACCTGATGACTTGTAGATTCAACAGTACCTGATGACTTGTAGATTCAACATTACCTGATGACTTGTAGATTCAACAGTACATGATGACTTGTAGATCAACAGAACCTGATGACTTGTAGATTCACCAGTACCTGATGACTTGTAGATTCAACAGTACTTGACTGACTTGTAGATTCAACAGTTCCTGACTGTCTTGTAGATTCTGCAGCGTGTGTGGACAGATCATTTTGAGATTTAAATTTTCCAGATCCTTCCTCTGGACGTTTTTTCCCATTGTATTGTGAATCTTTCGGGTGCTTTGGACTGTTTAACCTTTGGCCAGATCGACGTAGCCGCAGACCAGTCAGAGTGCCCATGCTGACCCTTGTCCACTGCCGAAAGCGCAGTGGACCGGGGCACGTGAGCATCAGAACTGGACCACGGAGCAATGAAAGGTGGCCTGGTCTGTTGAATTGTGTTTTCTTTTACATCACGTGGATGGCCAGGTGCGTGTGTGTCGCTTATAAAGGATAAAAAAAGCTACACACTAATATGTTCTGATGCAAAAAAAAATGTATACCAACGTTTCGACAGGCAAACTGTCTTCTTCAGGATATCACTTACATGGAAAACACATGGCACCAGGATGCACTATGGGAAGAAGGCAAGCCGGCGGAGGCAGTGTGATGCTTTGGGCAATGTTCTGCTGGGAAAACTTGGGTCCTGCCATTCATGTGGATGTTACTTTGACACGAACCACCTACCTGAGCATTGTTGCAGACCATGTTCACCCTTTCATGGCAACGATATTCCCTGATGGCATTGGCCTCTTTCAGCAGGATAATGTGCCCTGACACAATGCAAAAATGGTTCCGGAATGGTTTGAGGAACACAACAACAAGTTCAAGGTGTTGACTTGGCCTCCAAATTCCCCAGATCTCAATGCAATCAAGCATCTGTGGGATGTGCAGGACAAACAAGTCCAATCCATGGAGGCCCCACCTTGCAACTTACAGGACTTAAAGGATCTGCTGCTAACATCTTGGTACCACAGCACACCTTCAGATGCCTAGTGGAGTCCATGCTTCAATGGGTCAGGGCTGTTTTGGCGGCAAAAGGGGAGCCTACACAATATTAGGCAAGTGGTCATAATGTTATGGCTGATCGGTGTATATATACACCACTGTTCAAATGTTTGGGGATATTTAGAAATGTCCTTGATTTAGAAAGAAAAACACATTTATTGTCCATTACAATAAAATCAAATTGATCAGAAATACATTGTAGACATTCTTACTGTCGTAAATTTCTATTGTAGCTGGAAACAGCTGATTTTTTTATGGAATATCTACAGTACATAGGCATACAGAGGCCCATTATCAGCAACCATTACTCCTGTTTTCCAATGGCACTTTGTGTTTGTTAATCCAAGTTTATCATTTGAATAGGCTAATTGATCATTAGAAAACCATCTGTGCAAATACATTAGCACTGCTGAAATCTGTGTTGATTAACGAAGAAATAAAACTGTCCTTCTTTAGACTAGTTGAGTATCTGGAGCATCAGCAATTGTGGGTTTGATTACAGGCTCAAAATGGCCAGAAACAACTTTCTTCTGAATCTTGTCAATCTATTTTTTTTCTGATAAAAGAAGGCAATTCCATGTGACAAATTGCCAAGAAACTGAAGATCTCGTACAAGTTTGTAATACTCCCTTCACAGAACAGAGCAAACTGGCTCTAACCAGAATAAAAAGAGCAGTGGGAGGCCCCGGTGCACAACTGAGCAAGAGTACAAATATATTAGGGTGTCTAGTTTGAGAAACAGAGGCCTCATAGGTCCTCAACTGGCAGCTTCATTAAATAGTACCCACAAAACCCTGGTCTCAATGTCAACAGTGAACAGGCGACTCCGGGATGCTGGCCTTCTAGGCAGAGTTGCAAAGAAAAATATGTATATTTTAGACTGGCCAATTAAAAGAAAAGATTAAGATGGGCAAGAAAACACAGACACTGGACAGAGGCATATTGGAAAAAAGTGTTATGGACAGATGAATCTAAGTTTGAGGAGTTCAGATCACAAAGAATATCCGTGAGATGCAGACCAAATGAAAAGATCCTGGAGGAGTGCTTGACGCCATCTGTGGTGGGGGCAATGTGATGGTCTGTGGGTGTTTTGGTGGTGGGGAAGTGGGAGATTTGTACAAGGGTGAAGCGATCTTGAAGGATAGCTATCACTCCATTATGCAATGCCATGCCATTCCCTGTCAAGTATATAGGCATTTGTAATGAAAATAAACACTGTACCAAAAGCACTAATAAAGACACCCTGTTCTTCCTCTACAGACCAGTGCTGTGGACATATTTTCGGCCGGATTCGTGTTTTACTATGTGTGGACAGGCGGTTTCCATCCCATTGGAGAAGAGAAAAGCGTATTTACTTTTATCAGTGATTCAGCAAATGGAAACTTCTGCCTTGAAAAACTACAAGCAAATCATGGTAAGGCCATATATTTTGTATTTGAAAAGTTGTAAAGTTTCAGTTAATTATTAGACTTACATTTTTTTGTCTTTTGTTTCAGTTTCATATAAAAATCCCTAAATATTTTGTGTTGATGTTATTTTCTTTCAGTCTTAGTTTCAGTGCTAGCCATCTTTTCCATCCCCTAACCTGTTTGTCTTTCATTTGCAATTTCTCAACTAAGCTAACATATGGAAGTGTTTTAAGATGGACACTATACATCATTTGATCATTTGACTGTGACGTTTAGGATCTACATATGTATGTATTAAATAAATCATATTTTTATTAAGATTATTATTATTTTATTATTATTCAAAATGGCTGTGAATAATCTTCACTGCTACGGTGCATAGAAATACACAAGAATGCAGTGAAAAACAATTGCATACATGGCTAAAAAGATTATAAAAATATAAATTTGCATAAATAAATCATACATATGATCATAAATCAAAGTTTCGTTAATACCGTATTTTGACCCTTATTGAGTCTGAAATTAATATCAAACAGTTCAACAGTACCTGATAACTTGTAGATTCAACAGTACCTGATGACTTGTAGATTCAACAG
>JACXGI010019397.1:0-12170 GCA_016801175.1 Esox masquinongy
ACACACACACACACACACACACACACACACACACACACACACACACACACACACACACACACACACACACACACACTCTGTCTGCTGCAGACTCACTCATTCAGCAGAAGAAAGACCACCGAAGAGTACGCTAATCTGTTGGCATGACAACTGGAGTGGAATATTTGGCTGGCCTAGAAAATATGGTTGAGGAAGAAAATATGAATGAGCTGCAGTCAGGAGTTGTGATGTCATATCAATAAAAAGGGCTTAAAAGGGCTTCATGGGATTTCTTCCCCGTGTGGCAAACAGGTGAATTGCAAGAACAGTGTGCACAATTCAATATAAATCTCCCCTTCCTGTTTTAGCCTCTTTTGTCCACCAGTTTTAAACGGCTTTAAAAACGATTTTTCTGTTATTGGGAATATATTTCACAGTAATTTAGATGGCACAATGATTCCCTACACTCTTTAGTGTGTGAAAGAAATCAATAAGACAAATACCACAGCCAATCACGACACTAGTAAGTAAAACTGTGATTCACCAGCATTCCACCATTACTGCAGATACATTGCACGTTAATGGACACTTTCTGAAACTTCATACATTCTATCAGAAAGACAAATGGGCAGACAAACAGTCTGTGTTGCTTTACTTAAATACAGATGGATAAAGGAGAGACAGAGGAACAGACAGACAGAGGAGACTGACAAACGTTTTCTTGTAATGCAGACAGACTGTGTAGCTTGAATTACAGATGGACAGAGTTGCTTGAATTTCAGACAGCAGAAATTATGCTCGATACAACAGAGATGCCACATCCTCTAGTGATCAAACAGCTTTTTAAGCAAATCAGCTCCACTGTCTTTCTTTAGGCTACACTGTATATCTCTGTATTTATGATGTCCGCTCACAGTGTTTGCTTTCAAGTGCAGACACCTTATGGTCCTACATAGCTGAGTAGGTCTTATAGACCTCATACTTAGGAATAGACACTGTGTACTGCCGACTTTGGTATGTCTTTGGGGCTTTTCTTGTGCAATGCTATATATTGTGTAGGATTTGGGTTCTTTAGAACCTATACCATCGACTTGGACGGGAGAACAATATCAAACCAGGGCTTAGAACCGTAAAACCTGTCTGAATTTATAGTTTCATTTCAACCAAAAAGCTTTTGAGCAGTGCAGAGAGATGAAAACTCTATTCACTGCTTCCCACAAATGATCATAAAAAACATTTAATAGTTCCCTCAGTAGAGTCACGGTGAGAGTTTTAAAAGGGGGAGTGGGGGAGAATTGCGGGAAGAAAGGAGAAGGAGCAGCATCATAAAGGATGTAGAGAAGAAGGTGGGGAGGTTTTAGTGAAGAGAGAGATTTTGCGAGAGGAATGCTAATGGGTTTCTGAGGAAATCATGTAGATTAATGTAAGGGTATAAAAGTACTATTTGCCACATCAGATTTCAAGACAATCTTCTACATCTTTGGATACACTTCGGTCAACAGCAATAGATCAGGGAAGGCCAACCCTCCGTATACTGGATGAGTCACTGCAGAGCACGAGCAAAACCATGGCTGGCCATACCTGCTATACAGCCAAACTATGTTCCAGGATGAGACATTTTAAGAACAACAATTGAAGGTTTTGCAAGCCTAGATGAAACCCGCTGATGGACTCAAAACAAATGTTCAGTGGAATCTAAAAGAAAATCACAATTTCAAATGTTTTAAGTCCAGTAAAAGGCTTCATATGTGTCTGTTAACCCGACTTGCCCAAGGTTTAGTCAGAATGGTATCGTGCAGCAACCTAATTTTGTGAGGGTGTCTGGTTTTCACCAAAAAAACAAAGAGATTTTCAACTTCTCTGGGTATTTAGGCCAAAGATTGGTTGCATGGCTAAACATAGCCAAAGGCTTTAAGTCCGCAGACAAAAATACAATCTTCCATACCTTGGATTAGTCTCAGTCTGCTCATCTCAGGGAGAAAAGCACACCAGTCAAATTAAACTTTACATCTTGTCCAACATCATCTTAGACATGATTTCATAGGTTTTTGTCAGGCCAAGTTAGAGGAGAGTGGAAAATAACTGGGATCTCTCGTTGCAGAACTATAAGCATTCCAACGCTGCGACTTAAATCCAAACCAGGTGAAGGAAAATAACGAGTAAGAGGGACAAATGTGACAAACTGCGACAAATATGACAAAATCTCTTGAGAGTGGAAGCTAATTTTGTCATAAAGGGTGTTGATCATTGTTTTAGCAGTGTGTTGGAGACAGACAGAAAGACAGACATGACACTGTCCTTCTAGTTCGTTATCCTGTGAAGCTGATCTCCCAGGTGAGTAGTCTCTGGAATGAGTAATATGTGGCAATAGGTCAACTTCGACCTGAAATAACACTTTGGCTTTACACACATTAGCAGAGCTAGCGTAGGTGCTCTGGGAATGTGTGTGTCTATGATTCATTCAATCAAACCTGAGTGAGTCAACAAATCAAATGCTATAGCAGAAGTGCTTAGAGAGTGGGAAGAAACAGAGAGAGGAAGGGCAACCAAGGAAGAAATCTTTATGTGAAGTGATGCTTTAAAAAATGCATGGCTCTCCAGTTAGGCTGAGAGAGATACAACAGGAGGCGGGAACAGTCCAATCAGACACACACAAAAATCTTTCCCTCTGCCATGGATAGAGCGAGAGGATGAGCAAAGGATGAGATAAAAAGGGATGAGAGCCCAGGGGTTTCTTACTTCACCATGATGTTACAGGGCTACCCCTCCCAGCCTGTCTTTCAGAGATTCTGATCCATTAAGTGCAATGACTATTCATTTCCATGACATTGCTGATCACAGTGCACCCAAAAGTGGAGTAGGTACAAACATCTCAGTGATGTGTGTGTGTGTGTGTGTGTGCCACTATTCAAAAGATTAGCAATCACTAAAAAAAACTGTAGTTTTTCCTTTTATACTGTATATCAGAATGAATGCTGTAAAAATATCTTTGGGGAAAATTTATGGTAATTTCACCAAACCATCCAGACAGACTTTTTACTTATCCTCAAGACCATTAATGTGAGAAGTGTCCTTCATCTGATACTATAAAAGCCTGCTGCTTAGAGTTAGATCTTTTATGATGGCCAATCGTCTGACTGAGACTATTTAGGCTAATTGTTCGCTTCTTGAACAATGGAACTGGCAACCCACCCAGTCTGCTTCACTTTAATTACAGAATGACAGACAACATAATTTCTTCTCACACTATGGCAGGATGTGCACCTGGCAACGCATTCAGCCTGATATCACTGCAGTTTCTTTGTTTTGTATGTTTTAGCATTATTTTACAGGTTTACAGGTTATTTCAAATCAATCAAATGCATTTTATAAAGCCCTTTTAACATCAGCAGTTGTCACAAAATGCTTTCACAGATACCTAGCCTGAAACCCCAAACAGCAAGCAACAATTAAGTTGATGCACAGGGGCTAGGAAAAACTCCCTAGTAGGTCGGAACATAGGAAGAAACCTAGAGGGGAACCAGGCTCTGAGGGGTGGCCAGTCCTCTTCTGGCTGTGCCAGGTAAAGATGATAAGAGTACAAGATGATAATAATGAATGAATGCATGTGGGCTGAGTCCAGAGTCTATAAACAGAACCAAAGGTCCGCTGCACGACCAGGAGGACAAGGACAGGGACAATCAGATGGAGTGAGAGCACTGGCTGCCAGAATCATCTGCAACACAGCTAAGAGGACTTTGGACAGGGACAGCTATTTTTTGCCTGCTAAGCAAATGCTTTTTTGTCATTCTCAGTTATTTGGGAGGATTCTAAAGCAAACTGATGGTATCCTGGACCAGGAAACCTTAATAAAATCCAAGGCATTACTAGTTAGGCATTAAGGCTAATATAAAGGTTAGGTTATTGAGGGTTAGGTTAGAGTTGGCAATTTGAGCTACAGTAGCTTGTCTGTTGGATCGGACCACATGGGCCAGCCTTCACTCCCCACGAGCATCAGTGAGCCTTGGCTGCCCATGACCCTGTCGCCAGTTCACCGCTTTTCCATCCTTGGACCACTTTTGATAGTTACTGACCACTGCAGACCGGGAACACCGCACAAGGGCTGCAGTTTTGGAGATGCTCTGACCCAGTCATCTAGCCATCACAATTTGTCCTTTGTCAAAGTCACTCAGATCCTTTCGCTTGCCCATTTTTCCAGTTTCTAACACATCAACTTGGAGGACAGAATGTTCTCTTGCAGCCTAATATATATCCCACCCACTGACAGGTGCCATGATAACGAGATTATCAGTGTTAATCACTTCACCTGTCAGTAGTCATAATATTATGGCTGATCCGTGTATGTTTATCATTACAATCAAAAATCAAATACTACATTAATTACTGTAGGCCATGCGTCCAACTATCTATTACAAACGTGTATTTACAATGCTACTTTCTTGATCAACTTTTCTTTAAGAACGACAAACTAACAGCTGTTGGACGGAAACTAGGCCACAGAGCTGGAAGCCAGCGGTTGGGGTAGAACTCTGCTGGCAGCCATTGAAATGGGGTAGAACTCTGCTGGCAGCCATCGAATGTTTGACGCTGTCAAACATTCGAATGAGCGATATAATTGAACGAATCACTAGAAAAAAGGACTCGTGAGTCCAGAGTCACTAAAAAGATTTGTTCAAAATCAAACGAATCATTTGCCAACTGCACATCACTACTGCTTACATCTGACCATGCTGTTTGCCTGCTCCTGGTGTTGAGTTGAAAATAAATTCTACCCGCTCTGCAATTGGGACCCTACCTTTGCCTCTCCCGAGTCATATTATGGGAGAATCAATGGAGCAACTTCGGCAACAAGACACACGAGTAACCTATGCGAGAAACATTTTACTGCAGAGGATTGTGACCTACGTTCACTTAGAAGAGGTCTGAAGGCAAATGCAATTCCATCAAATTACCCAGTTACCCAATTCAACCCATGGAGAAAAGGCAGATTGTAAGTAATACTTCCGATTGCTATGTTATAATACACAAAGTACACATTGCCTCCGGATATTCTGGGCAAGGGTTTGGGATTACCGGGTTCACCATCGCCCCCCTTTAGATTCTGTCCGAACTTCTATTTCGGTCAATTCATCCTCTGTGTATGCTGGTTAGAACAAGTAATCCCCCGAAAAGTGTTCTTCCTGATTGTATTCAGAGTCAGACATAATATATATGTATTTTCCTTTCACTCTCAAGCAAATAAAGTTTCACTGTCTGAGGTGAATATCAACAACGAAATAGGTAACTTGCTTTCTAGCTAGCGAATAATAACTTTTGTTTACTGTGACGTATACACTTACACTTCCCGAAAGAACGCCTGGATGGATACAATTGTGAACAGAACTGACCGGTAAATACAGGAAGTACCCGTTTATTTGAAATGAGATTTATATTGTGAAAATTAAAACTTTATTTTGAGGAATACAACATGTTCTTTGAGGTAAACAACACCACTAGTCTTAGTTTGGAGTGTTTTAGAGTAGTTTTCTGCTTGCACTGCAGCTTTGCGATAGAGGTACGAACCGTTTCCATTCATGAATTTGGATGATGCTAATAACGCTAATTACAGACTGGGACAGAGCTGAATAATGGATTGTTTGAAAAAATGACTATGTGCATATTCAGGAATATATCTTGATAAGTGGACTTTTAGAAAAATATTAATTTTGGACAAACTATCCCTTCAATGCCTAACTAGTAATGCCTAAACCTAGAGACTATGCCCAATTGTACATTTTCCCTAAACCTCTAAACTGGTAATTTAATTGCCTGCCAAAAAACCTTAAATTGTGGGGACTAGTGTTTTCCAGAGTTTATAATCTCAGTGGGGACTTCCAGGACCCACATGTACACATAGACCTGGATCACTTACATCTACTCCTGTGGCGTTGGCTGGTTGTCATGGTTACCTGGCAATACTCTGGGATGCACAGACACCGTTGCCATGGAAGCCAGACAGGTTAAAAAAAACCAGAATCCTTCACAAAGGCTTTTCTAAAACATGTACCCTCATAATTTAAATCACCTACTTTTCTTTATATATGTATGTATCTATCTATATCTGACACTCACTCTCTCCAACTATAACTGAAACCTTTCTATTTCTCCCTCATCCCTTCCTCCATCCTGTTTTGCCTACCCAGTCAATTTTCCCCATCCCCCACTCTCCTGGCTTCTCTACTTACTACCCTCATCCCTTGTTTCAACTTCCCCTGTTCCTTTTCGCTCCAACCCTCAGATTTTCTCCACAGCATCCCTCTTTCATCTCTCCTGAATTGCCTTAAGATTTTCGTTTTCAATCACTCTGATTTTCATCTAAATCCCTTCTATTCTCCCTCTCTTTGTCTTAACCTGGGTATTGATCCAGCTGCATGAAGCCGCATCCATTTCCTGCTTAGTGATAGTCAGCTGACATACTGCTCTGCTCTAGTACACACAGTGCAAGTGAAAAGCCTACAGTATGCATTAGCAAAAAATTAGAACCAACCGGTTCGTTTCCATTCCTTCATTTCCATATTGTGTATGTGTGTGTGTGTGTGTGTGTGTGTATATGTGTGTGTGTGTGTGTATATGTGTGTGTGTGTGATTGTGTGTGTATGTTGTGTGTGTGTGTGTGTGTGTGTGTGTGTGTGTACCTGCATATGCATGCCAAATGAACAGCAGTGGTTGCATCAGACCAGACTGATGAAAATTATATATTGCTAAAGGGGCTGAAGTGATGCATGAAGTCATTACGTCGTAAGAAGCTAAGAGTTTTTATTGTTGTGATTTCCTTTTTTTCACTGTCTGTTGGGTTCTTCCAGTAGTATCTGGGACTCGGGTCCCAATTTTCAGGACTGATAACTTGGAATTGACTACTGGTGACTTGGACTTGGACACTGGTGACTCAAAGTTTAAATCACATTATCTTGAACAACTTGAAATACATTTTTAGTTAGCTACCCTTTGCATGGTTAAGAAAACCAAGCTGATCTATGAAATTGAAACCAGTAGTGTTCAGTTTAATAGTAAATCTGAATTCTACCTATTTGCTTAAGAGTTTTGATTTTGTCATCTCTAAAAACCATCCCACTTTCCACATTATATCCCATTGCCAACTTATTCTGGAAAGTCTCTCGCTTTTTGTCAGTGAAAATGGCTTGATTCTAGCCTTAACCACACAAAAGTTATGACCCTTCATCAACGCTAACAACTGCATTATTATAGTACGTACATTGGTGGGACGCATCTTAAACAACTAAAGTAGCTATACTCTCCGGGAAGTTCCATTAATAGGCTACCCCATTTCCAGACATGAACTTTAATGACAGGGCTGGGTTGTATTCATGTATTTATTCTGCTAAACAAAACAGATTAGTTTCAATAGGGCAAATTCAAGCAGGTCCCAGTCCCTTCCATTTATACTGAATTTGGGAAAACATACTGCAACTTAAATATTTTATTTGGCCAAATAAACACATCCCTGGTTACTTAACCACTGCCAGTAGCCAATATGTAAACATTTGTCGGCACAGCAAATAACTTTTAGTTAATGTGTACCCAGTGACTCAGACTTGAGCTGCTCTAGGCCAAGGATTCAATCACCAGAACTCAGACTTTAGCCATAGCGACTCAACTTGTGAATTGACCATTAGGGGCTGGATATTGGACTTGACTCTGATTTAGCAACCAGGACATAAACAGACTAGAGCACAGGGGACTCTGGACTGAACTTGGACTCAAGATTTAATGAGTCGACTATATCTCTGGGTTTTCCTGAATATTACTCTCTGTTTAACTGCACCTCTTTATACTTCACAACTCTTCTTTGCGCCTCGTTCTCCATCTTGTCGGACTGTCTCTCTTTCCTATTTCTCCTATTTCTCAGCGTGGTAACGGTTCATTGATTGAAGCGATGCCTGACTGCTGGGGTCTTGTCCAAGTCAAATAGCAGAGAAACTCTGATCCTCTGACCACAGATGGCCAAGCCAGCCAGACGGCAGTAGAAGAAAAACACAGCATATGCTGGATTTACACTGTGTCTTTTAAGGAAAGACTGAACAGTGTCCAGATAGAAGCTTCTGGTTCTCACATCTTACCAGGTTTAGCATTATAGATGCTGATGTTATAATGCGCCCATCGTGCATTTGGGATGAACTCTGCTGGCAATACTCGGTCCTCATTTCAGAGTGGTTGTAGTTGGTTGGTTTCCCTCTGGTTGATGCTTGGCAATGTGAGTGGACTGACTTCCTGCCTGTGTCACTGGACCCCCCCAGGCTCAGCGCCAAGGTTTTACTCTGCTATATTATTGTGCCGGGGGAGTAGGGTCAGTTCTCCTCCTTCGTCGTATAACCTTGTAAATCTAAGGAATACTCCCCACCCCTCCGAGCCTGGTTCCTCTCTAGGTTTCTTCCTAAATTTCGACCCCTTTAGGGAGTTTTTCCTAGCCACTGCGCTTCAACACTGTTGTTGCATGCTCTTTGGGGATTCAGGCTCGGTGCTTTGTAAAAGCACTTTGTGACAACTGCTGATGTAAAAAGGGCTTTATGAATAAATGTGATTTATTGATTGATAATAGATGCCAGTACTTAAGCAGGAAAACATTAAAGGAGGTGGTTCTCTGAACTTCAACCACTGATTTATCCTTTAGCCCTATCCTTACTGTAAACTGCCATCATTAAGTAACTGTAATTTACAGTAGCAAAAATCATAATCATGATACCTAAAATAATTATGATAATAAAATGTCTCCCTCTTTCTCTAGCATGGACTTTGCTGATAACTTCTTCATTGAGAAGAAATCCACTTACTGTCTTAAGATGAATGCACTAATCATGAGTGGCTCTGGGTACGTTAACTTACTTAAAAGCAGCTTACTTGATGAAAACAGAGTCTTTCAAAGCTGCTGACTGAATCATTAGGTGAAATCTCACCAGCGTTCACACGCAAGATTACAACAGGGTGACATCTAAAACCGTGAAGATAAGAAGTGGACCGACGGACAACGGAGAGAGGAATGGATGGATGATGTACTGAGGGATGGAGAGTCGCATGGGTGGATGAACAGATGGAAGTAGGAATGGATGGATGGAGAAATGGATGCAGGGAGGAATGGATGGATGTAACAGTTATTCTCCAACATTTCGTATTGAAATGTTAAAGAGGAGTGTTTGGGTGGAAGCTACAACCGACTATATCCACGTTCCATCACAACGATAGTGCTGAAGACAAAAGACTGAGACTGTCCCTGAACCCTCTGCAACCATGACAACTGCTGTCATATCAGAGAGGGCCACTCTAAGCCAAGACACCATGGGAGCTGGGAGCTTTAACCAAGAGAGGGAGAGGGAGGAAGAGCTGAGAGAAAAGAAAGAAGAGTGAGAAAAGGGCAGACAGAAAAGAACAAAGAACCACAGTCGTTGCTACAAACAATCTACAGCCAGAAAACACACACACACACACACACACACACACACACGGTTGAAGCACTAACACAACAGCACCACTGTCAGCACACCAGCCGCCTTGGCCAGCGTCCTCACAAGCCATCAATGCCTCCTCCTCTCTTCTCCCCCTTTTTCCTCCTCTCTCCTCATCCCCCAATCAAGACCTTGACTGCACAGCATTAACATTCCACTCCAGTCCCTCCGCAAGGACACCCATTGCCAGCTGCCACATTGAAACGCAATGCACAGAACAGTACACACACGGCTGCCTGCACATCCCACTCCTTACAAACATTGCATTTCTATCGAAACCTCTGCACATCTATCTGCAATCCCATCCCAGAGTCCGCTCTTGAATAGTAACAGACGCGGGGATTTAGCATTGGCAACAGGGACGAACACGCAGCAAATCTCTACTACATAGGGAATATGATTATGGATGATGTCATTAGAGAATTGGCAGAAAGCAAAGTGCCATTGGTCAACAAGAAGGCAGGCGCGAACTGGCTGGAATGTGTTGCGCTGTTCGGTCACTATGGCGCTTCCGCTGAGCTGTCGCAGCTTTTTCTCTGGCAGCACCTCTATCCAGCCCAGCCTGTCGTAGCTTCGCGTTAACCGGCACGGCCGTAGCCGTCGGTACACCGTACAGTCACCCCTGGTAGCCTACCTGACTTTAAAGTCCTGCGCTGTGATCTGGGCCTGGGCTCCAGTAGACGCGGCTTCCGTACAGTAAATCTGAGGGAAATAGAAGCGGTGGGACTGCACGTTTATATCCATAGCGCTAGCTCCCACGCGTCAGACAATACCAGGGGGAGGCGGGAGGCTATTTCTCTAGTTTGTCAGTGTCAGTTTTTCGGTATGTCTGTCCAGCTGTGGCGTGAGTTAACGAGAGAGGTCAAAGGTGAGCGATGGCATGTCAGGCATCCCCTCAGTTGGGATGTGTGCGAGGCGTCTGTGGCGGGGGAGGGGGGCTGTGGGTTCACAAGAGGCGAGCGACTGAGCTAGGCATCCCCCTCCGGTCTCCTCTTTGCAGAAATAAAGGATGGCACCTTTCCCTCTCTCCCGCGCAAAGTCACTTGATCGCCTCCACTGGCTCCTCACAGACACACTGACCTATTTCCTCAGCAGCAACACAGTCACTCACAGAAAATAAAGAAATAAATGCTAATAAAAGAACAAGGATGCTTCCAGTGACAATGCCTTGAGGAAGAAACAGAAATGCCCTTTTGTCACCACGGTCCGTTCATTGCCACAGCAGGAACATTTTAGATGAGGTGGATGAGGAAGAAAGGAGATGAAAAGGAGAGAGAAAAAAGGGAACAAATGAATGCTACAACAAATGCTAGAACAGCCCTCAGTCGAGTCTGAGAGAAATGAACGGGAGATGAGATGAGAGCCCTTTGGTTCTTTTAGAGCGAGAAGGACAGAGAGAGTGAGAGAGGAGAGTTAGAGTGAGTCCTGGTTCTGGGAGGCGTGGCCCTCACACTGCCTCTCTCCTCTGTGTCTCACTGGATTACCACCTCCCCTCCGCCCCCCTCTACCCTCCTCCTTCTGCCCCCTACCCCAGGCTGCTGGTCCTTTCCTCCCCCTCCTCTCTTTTCCTCCATCCCTCCTCTCCTCCCCTATTCCAACTCTCTGATAGGCACGGCCAGGGATGCGCGAGACTGCGTGCAGTGGGGGAAGAGCAGAGGGAGGAGAGTGGAAACGACCGGCGTTAATTCACCCGACGGCTCCGGGCTTTCTCCCGTCTGATTTGAGGTGTTACGCTGGGGCGCGGTCAGAGACACAACCTCTCTGTTTTTCATACACAAACACGCCCACACAAATATGCAGAGAAACAGAGACAGAAGTACAAGTTATTCTCTGGTTCAAATGAACGTCCAAACCACAGGTATTTGGCCGGTCACAAACCCAAATGCTCAACAACTGAACAACAGCTTTTTTCTACACAGCTCAATACCACCACAGTAGTGCCTTATTGTCCATTTTGTGAAACGTTATTTTGGTTGGAAGATTAACCTACGTCAGAGCCTGTGTAAAACCCCTGATTGGTTCCATATAAAAAAAACAGTTTACCGTAAAGGATAAATTATATATCTGGCATTGCTGGAGAGATTCGTAATCTCATCTGCTGTTCTCATATCAGACCACCACCCTCAATCCTTCTAATTCTGGATTTCAGCCTAGGATGGCTTCCACATTCACCAATGGACTCTTTCAAAAAAAGGAAAGAAATGACTTGATTATTATATGGAGACAGGTTGCCATCTCATTCTACAGTGTAAGAGCATACAAGTAGCACTCCTCTAATGAAAAATGACAATGAGTGTGCAATGTGGTTCTCCCTGTAAGTCCACTGCTCTGTAAATCTGTAAATCGCTCTGGATAACAGCGTCTGCGAAATGACTGAAATGGAAATGTAATTACAATTGTATCTGTCACGGACAATTTCATTCTCATTTCTTAGTGATGCGATCTGACCAGGACTTTTTCTAACCACCAGAAGCGATTTTGATTGTTAATATATTATGATGAATGTAAAGAGATGCTGTGTATTATGCTAAAACACTCTGATGCTCAATGGGAACAGATCCGTTGTCTCCCAGTCAATTCAGTTCGTTGTCTGTGGAGAAGTTGTAGCTGAGTCTGTTGTTGTGTCTGTAGAAAGGGTGTAGCTGAGTGTTGTGTCTATAGAAAGGCTGTAGCTGAGTCTGTTGTGTCTGTAGA
>JACXGI010019398.1:0-12168 GCA_016801175.1 Esox masquinongy
GAGTGGCCTTTTATTTTGGCCAGCCTAAGGCACACCTGTGCAATACTCATGCTGCCTTATCAGCATCTTGCTGTGCCACACCTGTGAGGTGGATGGAATATCTCGGCAAAGGAGAGGTGCTCACTAACACAGATTTAGACAGATTTTTTAATAAAAGGCCACTCAAAAATGTGCAGTTTCACCAATACAGTGAAACTGCACATTTTCGAGTGGCCTTTTATTGTTTCCAGCCTAAGGCACACCTGTGCAATACTGATGCTGTCTTATCAGCATCTTGCTGTGCCACACCTGTGAGGTGGATGGAATATCTCGGCAAAGGAGAAGTGCTCACTAACACAGATTTAGACAGATTTGTGAACAATATTTGAGAGAAATAGGCCTTTTGTGTACATAGAGAAAGTCTTAGATCTTTGAGTTCAGCTCATGATGAATGGGGGCAAAAACAAAAGTGTTGAGTTTATAATTTTGTTCAGTGTATGAACGAAATCGGAAGAAACACGACAAAACATTCAACTAGTTAGCCGACTACACAACTAAATACTGCAACATTTTCAATTACAAGCAACCATTCGAGCTCCACAGCTGATGCGCTCGCCTATCAGGTTATCACGACAGGGTTACTATAGACATCTAAAAGCTATTACCAACATTTCACAGCATCAAATATAGACAACACCAAACACATATCTGCAGTGTATTTGTTACTCACCACAACATCATTATTGCTTTCAAAGAGCTAGGACATTTCCAACTTTGTGTCACAAAACAACACAGAAACAGCCTCTTCTAATGTAAAACGTTGCGGCCGCTTTGCTGCTAGAATTTCGAGTAAATAAATTAAAAAAAAAACAAGACAAATGACAACATACCCTTTTTCTGCTTTTTTATTAATGACAACATCAAAGGGAACACAGTAACACGTTTTTATCACGTATATTTTGTGATATTTACACAAATATTATTGTTAAAGAAACACTGCCATCTGTGGCCGCTATGGGAATCTAAAGGAAGGCCGTCGACAGCCACTATGGGATCTAAAGTGTTTTAATCAAATACATGTTATGTTTTATATACATGTGTTATGTTTCGATTTCTCTTTTTTTTATTGGAAAATGTGTAATAAAAGTATAGTTTTAGAGGCTTAACCCATAAGATGAGCTAGCTTGCACTGTATCTGAGTCAGTATATGCCCAAATTCAAGTCTTATGGTCAGGTATAGACCAAGTTGGAGTGGATGTCACTGTTATGTCACAGCAGTTGCATGCGCATTGTGGTGGCAGAAAACGGGAAAGAGTGGATGGAATATTAAGTTTGCCCTACAGTTACAGCATTACTTAATATTTCTAAAACTTCTAACATACATTAATTGTTTCAGTTGTAATTCTTTTGCACTTCTGATTAGATGCCAAATGAATCTTATCTAATCACTAACAATATAGGTAACAATTTTCGTCAAGTGAAAAGACGAGATGATTGTGGAAACTCCTCTTTTACTGGGCAAGGGGTTTTTATGTAGGTTATCCCAAAAATCATGCATGGATGCATACTTTGAAAATCTAATAGTTTCTTATAATTCCAAACATGCTACATACAATATTCAGTTTCTTAGTAAACAGTGAGCTTACTGGTATATGAATGCACTCTCAATACCCCCACCTAATACGTGAAGCAAAGTCCTTTTCTTTAGATCTGAGGCAACGTAATCCCTACGTATCACTGTCCACTGTAATTATTTCTCCGCGCGTAGAATTGCACATACCAACTCAACAGGGGTCACCCGAACAGTCCATGTCTATTCTAGAAAGGGGAACCTTTTCCACAGATAGAAACGGCTGATAATAGGGGCTGGCTGATAATAGGGGCTGGCTGATAATAGTGGGATGTCAGCTAGCAGTCTTGCTAAGGTAAAGTGCATGGCATGGGAGAAGAAGGAAAGCTACGCTGAACAATGACATTCATTTTTTTATGCAGCTTGTTAGCTAGCTAATAATACTATCCATGTTTTCAAGAAATACTTATGAACTCTGCTATTCCTGATGAGTTCATTGAGGTGTTTTAAGAAGGCGAAAGAAAAAAAAAGGAGATGTGGGGATCCTGAATTGAGTCCGAATATGTGCATGTGTTTAAGTGCGCAACTGGGCGTTCCCGTGATTAAGCCCATGGCAATAAAGGTGGAGAAAGTATCAATTTAAATAATGCAACAAGCCATTAGTTGGTCTAATGCCCTGAATCCCTTTCATTTGCATGTTTCCACTCAAGCATAGTTGTCTGCAAAGTCTGTCTCTCGAGTTTGCATACTTATATGTTTCCTTCCCAGAAAGGAATTCTCTGCCATCCTGAAAAGATTACATGCAAACTACACCTTCTATTGATTCTGCTGGGCCTCTTTAGTGTGTACTCAATCATTTTGCAAATTTATTAAGTCTTTATTTAAAGAAAGAGAATTGTATCAACCAGCAGGTTACAAATATGTTTACCCCAACCAAGGGTAAACATATTTGTGATTTATTTTCTTTATTCTATTTTTTCTATTAGGTGTGTTGGAATCCATTCACTCCTAAAAGTAAATGGTGTCTATTCCTTCCAGTCCTGTTCTGAGAATGCCTGGAGAAGCCGTCAGTCTCTCCTGCAAAGGATCTGGATTTGTTTTAGTAACTATGGTATGAATTGTATGAGACAACCAGCAGGAATATATTTGGAGTGGATCAGGGTTATCTGGTTTGATGCCGGAAAAACGATCTACAGTGGATATTAAAAGTCTACACACCCCTGCTAAAATGCCAGGTTTTTGTGATGTAAAAGAATGAGAAAAAGATAAATCATGTCAGAACTTTTTCCACTTATAATGTGACCTATAATGTGTTTTTCAATTCAATTGAAAAACAAACTGAAATCTTCGAGGAGGAAAAATGAAAAATAAAAACCTTACAATAACCTGGTTGCATAAGTGTGCCCCTCTTATAACTGGGGATGTGGCTGTGTTCAGAATTAACCAATGACATTCAAACTCAGGTTAAATAGAAGTCATTATACACGTGCCATTATTTAAAGTGACTCTGATTAATCACAAATTAAGTTCAGCTGTTCTAGTAGGATTTTCCTGACATTTTCTTAGTTGCATCTCAGAGCAAAAGCCATGGTCCGTAGAGAGATACCAAAGCATCAGAGGGATCTCCTTGTTGAAAGATATCAGTCAGGAGAAGGGTACAAAAGAATTTCCAAAGCATAAGATATACCATGGAACACAGTGAAGACAGGCATCACCAAGCGGAGAAAATATGGCACAACAGAGACATTACCAAGAACTGGAAGTCCCTCCAAAATTGATGAAAAGACAAGAAGAAAACTGGTCAGGGAGGCTTCCAAGAGGCCTACAGCAACAATAAAGGAACTGCAGGAATTTCTCTCAAGTACTGGCTGTGTGCTACATGTGACAACAATCTCCTGTATTCTTCATATGAATGGGCTATGGGGTAGGGTGGCAAGACGGAAGCCTTTTCTTACAAAGAAAAACATCCAAGCCAGGCTGAAGTTTGCAAAAACAAACATCAAGTCACCCAAAAGCATGTGGGAAAATGTATTATGGTCTGATGAAACCAAGGTTGAACTTTTTGGCCATAATTCCAAAAGGTATGTTTGGCGCAGATACAACACTGCACATCACCCAAAGAACACCATACCCACAGTGAAGCATGGTGGTGGCAGCTTCATGCTTTGGTGCTGTTTTTCTTCAGCTGAAACCGTGGCCTTAGTCAGGGTGGAGGGAATTATGAACAGTTCCAAATACCATGCAATTTTGGCACAAAACCTTCAAGCTTCCATTAGAAACCTGAAGATGAAAAGGAAGTTCACATTTCAGCATGACAACGACCCAAAGCACACATCCAAATCCACAAAAGCATGGCTTCACCAGAAGAAGATTAACGTTTTCCCCTTCAAAGATTTCAGTTTGTTTTCCAATTGAATTGTTCATGTTATAGGTCACATTAAAGGTGGAAAAAGTTCTGACATGATTTATCTTTGTCTCTTTCTTTTACATCACAAGAACCTGGCATTTTAACAGGGGTGTGCAGACTTTTTATATCCACTGTAGATGGAGACTAGGAGCATTACTCAGCCGACATTCCATTCATTACTGCTCCTGAACACAGATGTAGACATCATGAGTTGCTGACGGGGAGAGACAAGTTGTTGAGTAAACGTAATGTTTCCAGCATACAGAATACAAAGGCCTTCTAAAAGAAATTTGAAAAAATAAGGAAATAATAATAAATTAATTTTCTACACCCTCTCACACTTTTCTGAAACTGGTCCCGAGACGCTATACGCGCATGAATCTACCTGTTTACCTTGCTTTAAGCATGGTAAGTTATGTTTATTTTATGTTGTTGCTAGCCTAAGCTAAGCATTAATGTCGTCGCGACTTGCATTTCTACAAAAATATATTAGAATAGAAAATATATAAGATTAGCAGAATCCTTCAACTTCCTTTTGTGGCTAAACAGTTCAAGCTACCTTGCCTTCCTCATGCCTTTGCATATTTAAGTCTCCTAGCTTATTGCATTTGGTTGAATTGGGGAACCATTTAATAAACATATACATATTTGGTTGTGGCCAAACACCAATTAGAAAAGCTAATGGTTTCCAGGCCCTTACCTGAACCCTATTCTAACCACATTTTAGTGAGGTTCCTGAGGTAGACACGTACCTGTAACAACTGAAAACTTCCATTATCAGACTTAGCAAGGCAGTGTCAGAGTAGTTCAAAGGGAGTTGTGCAACAAGGTCCCTTAGAGGCGGGGGGGTTATGGTAAGTGATGGGTCACAGAGTTCACAAAGTTCTCTGGGTCACAGAGTTCAGCAGGATAACAGTAATGAAAAGAAACTGTTCCTGAGCGTGCTGGTGTGGGAACAAAGAGACCCGTACTGCCTGCCTGATGGTAGGAGGGCAAACAGTTTGTGGCATGGATGTGAAGGGTCCTTGATGATCCCGGGTGCCCTGCGCAGACACCGCATCCACGGGAGGTCAACGATGGCAGAAGGCTGGGCACCAGTGATGTGCTGGGGGGTTTTCACCACCCGTGGTGTCGTCTCCGAACTTGACAATGGTGTTGGAACTGTGTACAGGAACACAGTCGTGGGTGAAGAAGGAGTCAGGATCAGGATGGAGGAGGTGAAGTTGTCAAACCTGATGACTGGGGTGTATATAGGTGGATGACTGGGGTTTATATAGGTGGATGACTGGTGTTTATATAGGTGGATGACCTGGGTTTATATAGGTGGATTACTGGAGTTGATGAGGACCAGGTATGTGTAATAAGGTGAAGGGATCTGATCTGTAAATGTGCTGAGGGCAAGTAAGGGCCAGAGTTCTAGAACACTGGTGAATCAGAGCATTGCAGTGGTAGAGGAGACAAAAATCATATGAATGTTTTGGATATTTCTTTAACTTGCTAACTTCAAGCTGTGCTTTCAATCACAGTGTTTACCTTATTCAATAGGCTGTTATTATCTTAATAATTGGAGTTGACATACACAGAAAGAGTGTCAAAAATATTTAATTTTACTGAACACCCTGCATTTAGCATGGTTTCGTTTCGCCTCTGTTTGATTTAGGAGCATAAAATTTGGATTTTGCAAATCATGAAAGGAAGAATAAACAGTTTTCCTTCTTTGTTCCTTGCTCCAATCTGACCTCCGCCAAGGCTCTGAGTGGATTGTAACATATTCTAAATGGCACATTGTAGGCCTGGCATAGAATAGGATGACAGCAAAGCCAAATATAGACACAACATTACTAATGGAGTAGCTTTTTACACGTCAAAAACAGTCACTGACCAGAGTATGTGAGTAGAGATGAGCCGTTGACAATTCCACATGTACTGTTTCTCAATATCTTTCTATTGTTTTGTTATAAAACGGAATTCAAGAAAAACTCATTTACTTTGGATTAGGCAACCATTTAATTTCTAATTAGGCTATATGAGAAGCACTCAACATTAAACTGTTCAACAGGCTACCCTGGGTTCTACCTGTTTCTAAAATGTGATGAAGGTAATGGAAAATGCTGGGCAGAGCATGGCCTGAACTCTTGGCTGAGCGGTACTGGAGTGAAAATGGAGCGACACAGATTGCTGCCACTGAAAAATACTGGATATCTGCTCCGCGCTCAAGCCAAATTACACGCACTCCGGTTCTTGCTTCATTCCCTTTACACTTCACAAATATACTCTGGTAGACGATGAAGTGTTCAGTCTGGTTGTCAGCATGGATGCCCTATTGTTCTATTTGAAATGTCTACATAGATTATTTAGGTACAGAGCAATGTTAATACTGCTGCGCAATCTAGATAGGTCAGGCTCTAAAGTGGGTTGGCCTGGCCCAGCAAGGCCCACCCAGTGACTGTTTTGTTCTGAACAACTGGACAACTAAAATATTTTGTTTATAAAACGACATTCGAAAAGATAACCAAAAGAGGTTTTCAGATTACAACGTTTGAGTCCAGTTACAGTGATACTGCTCCTGCAGTATCTCTTATATAACGCCTGATATCTCCCAGCATCTCTCTAGTCTATGTCAATGCAAATCCACTCTCTGGTTCCGTCCCTACTTAAACAGTGTCCCTCTGTTTGTCCTTAAAGGCCATTTGAGTCCTGGAGAGTCGAGAAGAGCAACTCCCACCAGATGAGATTCAACATAAACCATGTTCTCTGTATTTCTGCTGATGCTGCTGGAAGCTGCCTCTGGTGAGTCTCTCTGGATTTATGGGGCAAACAAAAATAAGTATTGATGGCTCTTTAAAACTTTAATATGATGTTATTTTGTTTTCAATAACATTGCACATGCTTTGCCCACAGGTGTTCATTGTGAAGAACTCACTCACCCTCTATGACTGTCCAGCCAGGGCAACCACTGACCATTTCCTGTAAGGTCTCATACTCTGTATCTAAGTATACGACAGTTGGATTCGACAACCTGCAGGGAAAACACTGGAGTGGATTGGAAATATCTACACTGATGGAAGCACAGCTTATTAAAAATCACTGATAAACAAGTTCAGCATCACAAGAGACACTTGCAAGCAACACATTGTTTTTAAAAGGCCAGAGTCTGCAGACTGAAGACACAGTGGTATATTATTGTGCTCGAGTTTCACAGTGATACAAACCAGCACAACACCATTACATAAACAGACAAAATGCATAAGGGCATTTTGCCACTGATTAATACAAAACCTCTGCAATGTTGAAGTGAGAAATAAAATCTGCAAATTGTACTAAATAAACTACAAATGTGCAACAGAAATACCTATTTTGGAAATGTTCACAATATAATAGACAGAATAAAATTATTATTAGATTTAGGGCCAGTTTCAGAGACACAGATTAAGCCTAGTGTAGGACAAAAAAAACAAACTCAATGGAGAATTCTACAGTGGATATAAAAAGTGTACACACACCTGTTAAAATGCCAGGTTCTTGTGATGTAAAAGAATGAGACAAAGTTAAATCATGTCAGAACTTTTTCCACCTTTAATGTGACCTATAACGTGAACAATTCAATTGAAAAACAAACTGAAATCTTTGAAAACTCACAATGATAAAAGTGTGCACACCCTTAAACGAATACTTTGTTGAAGCACCTTTTGATTTTATTACAGCACTCAGTCTTTTTGGGTAGGAGTCTATTAGCATGGCACATCTTGATGTGGCAATATGTTCCCACTCTTCTTTGCAAAAGCGCTCCAAATCTGTCAGTTTGCGAGTACATCTTCTGTGCACAGCCCTCTTCAGTTCACCCCACAGATGTTCAATTGGATTCAGGTCTGGCCTCTGGCTGGGCCATTCCAAAACGTTAATTTTATTCTGGTGAAGCCATGCTTTTGTGGATTTGGATGTGTGCTTTGGGTTGTTGTCGTGCAGAAAGGTGAACTTGCTCTTCATCTTCAGCTTTCTAACGGAAGCCTTAAGGGTTTGTGCCAAAATTGCCTGGTATTTGGAAATGTTCATAATTCCCCGGTTCCAGCTGAAGAAAAACAGCCTCAACGCATGAGGCTGCCACCACCATGCTTCACTGTGGGTATGGTGTTCTTTGAGTGATGTGCAGTGTTGTTTTTGCGCCAAACATACCTTTTGGAATCATCCCCCAAAAAGTTCAACCTTGGTTTCATCAGACCATAACACATTTTCCCACATGCATTTGGGGGGACTTGATATTTGTTTTTGCAAACTTCAGCCGGGCTTGGATGTTTTTCTTTGTAAGAAAAAGCTTCCGTCTTGCCACCCTACCCCATAGCCCATTCATATGAAGAATACGGGAGATTGTTGTCACATTTAGCACACAGCCAGTACTTGCCAGAAATTCCTGCAGTTCCTTTTAATGTTGCTGTAGGTCTCTTGGAAGCCTCCCTGTCCGCTCTCTGCGGACCATGGCTTTTGCTCTGAGATGCAACTAAGAAAATGTCAGGAAAATCCTACTAGAACAGCTGAACTTTATTCGTCACTTTAAATGATGGCAGGTGTGTAATGACTTCTATTTAACATGAGTTTGAATGTGATTGGTTAATTCTGAACACAGCCACATCCCCAGTTATAAGAGGGTGTGCACACTTATGCAACCAGGTTATTGTAAGATATTATTTTTCCCCCTCGAAGATTTCAGTTTGTTTTTCAATTGAATTGTTCACATTATAGGTCACATTACAAGTGGAAAAAGTTCTGACATGATTTATCTTTGTCTCATTCTTTTAAATCACAAAAACCTGGCATTTTAACAGGGGTCTGAAGACTTTTTATATCCACTGTAAATCCTAGATTAGGCTTAATCCATGTATGTGAATATGGCCCATAGTATAAAAGGAACATTTTATGAATCAATAATACAAAAAATATTTTTATATTAAAAAATAATACAATTATTTCACAGTTATACAATGTAAACTGCACAATTATCCAACATGTTTGGGCAAGCTTAGAACCAAACATCACATAAGTCATTAATCAAAATGTAGGCTTCTGTAGAATGACAATCCATATTAGTGGCAAGGAATAACCTCACTTTTGGAAATTGATCTGTTGAATGTCAGACATCAACGTAGCTAGAACAATGACTCAAGATTGACTATCCTCTGTATTCAAACCCGTATCTACAATATGGCCTGGATTTAACAGTCTCCTGGGAAAGGACTAGATGATTTTATACACTCTGGTGTTTCCATGGCGAAAATGTGTGCAGGCCGGATTGTTGCTGACCCCACCTTATAAGGTGCATGGAAATTAATAATATTTTGTGTGCAGTTCAGTTACCAGTTAAGAGTTGCAGTTCAGTTACCAGTTAAGAGTTGCAGGTGGCTTGATGTGGTCAGCGTAGTGTTGTTAGTATATATAATGCGACAGATGGCCAGGTAATTAAGGCCATACCACAAGGAAAGAAATTGTTCAGGTTTTTGGTCATGATTAACCTGTACTGGTCGACTGCATCAGATGTTTACAAAAAGGTGACTGGGAAGGTGCTTATGTTGGAACCAGCATAGGAATTTCACGGCGGCCACGATGGCCATGGCCATCATTGCCCTTCGCTCTGGCCGTGATGCCCCAAAATCATTGTATGCCCCACGGCCACTACGGCCTTTGTACCCCTGCCACTGTGAAAAACTTGCGGTCAGCAGTTTGTTCAAAAACTTCTTTGTAGATTGCCATAGAGAACAACCACAAGAACCGACCATTTGCAGGTAAGCAAGCTAGCTAGTTATTTATAGACAGCTGACTAATGTAGTGATTACCTGAATCAAATTCCTCTGTTTTGGAAGGTGAAAGATTAGAAAATAAGAATTACTTGCTCCGTGCACAAAAAGTCAGTATATATATATTTGTTTAGGTCGTACTCATTAGCGCAGGTGATTGTGATGTTAAAGGATACTCCGTGGTTTACTTTTTGGTAATGTCATGGAAAACCAAGTCCACAACGACTAAAACAAAAGCACTTCAACTCAGGAACTTGTGAATCCAATAGACTTTAAAGAAAATCATAGAACAATGACAGACATCAAAGCCAGGACCCTCTGCAGATGCACCCAAAGTTCTAAGTCCGGACCATGGCTTTTTATACAAAACTTTCACACATCACGCCATCTGACCATCCTATCTGAAAGTCCCACTGGGGCGGAGTTTACCTCTTGTCCCCTATCTTTCTGGGTGCCCGTAGCAGTAAATCATGACAACCTCATGGTTCAAACTTGGGTCACACCACCAGTGAAACACAAAGGCAATAATGTTCAGGGTCATTAATGTCTGGACACAGGACGCTGTCCTGTTGAGGTGCACTGCTGCTGACACACTCATGATGGTTCTTAGGACAAGATACACACATCATGATGACCATGCAATCTCTGAGAGCTCACTGTTGACCAAGAACTCCTTGTCTGTGTGTGTGTGAATTGCATCATTCAAGAACTCATTGTCTATGTGTACGGATTGCACATTAATACATTTCATAAAGCAAGTGATTATGCATGCACATTATTATATTCATAGAGCGTGTGATTATATATGCATTTTACAGAAAATTCCCTCACAGTAACTGAGGTAATGTTATGCCTCTGGCAACCTAGCCTTAATGTTACATAACTGTCAATACCGTAGCCTGTTTGTTGTAGTCATGTGAACGCTCCCAACTAAACCTTCTGAAATGAAACAGATTCCAGAATCTATAAAAATGTTGAGGGGGAGTAGTATTTTGATGGATTAAAACATGACAATTTATTATGTGGAAAATACACCAGTTATAATAAGTAATTATTCAAAATATGATATTAAAAAAGTGAATAATGTATGTTTTTATGCCATGCATGTTTTTTTTTCCTATCAAAGAGGCAAGTTGTTTATTTATAAGCTCCAAATTCTCTTATTTCACTCAGTGACCTTTGTGCCCTGGCATGTGGCCTTTGTGCCATAAACATTTTTGTGAAACCGAAGAACAAATGTCCTTGCCCCTAAAATGACGAAATTTCAAAGCCTAGTTGGATCTCTGGAAATAATTAGATATATACATCAATTATAAATGAAAATATTCATTGTTCATATCCCATTGTCTTATATCCTCATCACCCACTGTATATGATATGACAGTTTTGTGTATATTTTAATCCATATCTGTCCTTTTATAAAAAGTATCTCATTATGAGTCCTGGAAATCACCTCTGCTGATTTTGCTGTTGGCTGCTCTTTTGTTTGATTCTGCTTAAATTGTCTAAAACACAGAACTGATGTCTAGTAAGATGGAATTATATGGTTGATTAAATATTTTTTTTTACATTGTGCAATGAAAGTACCTCCCTCAGTCAGCCACCACGATTTACATTCCTGGTTTCTTTTAATCTTTAAATCTACAGTTTTTGTTCAAAAGATGGAGAAAGCATTGCAGTGGATTGGGTATTGGAGAAACAAATGGCAAGGATTAATAAGATGAAGTTCAGCTTCCCTTTAGAACCTTCTGACAGAATAGTGACTTGTTAAGTTCTGTCAACTGCATAATTTTTATTCTTGGTTGCTAAACGCAGGCTGCTGAAATATCCATATTTTGACCATCAGAATGAACACCTGATGTTACTGAATTCTTCATTTAATGTGGTGGATTCAGAAAAATAACCTAAAGAGGGATTTAAGATTACAGCCGTTGAATCCAGTAATAGTGATATTGCTCCTGCAGTACCTTTTATATACACTCTGATATCTTGTCTACGTCAATGCAAATCCACCCTCTAGTTCTTTCCCTACTTAAACAGTGTTTGTCCATAGAGGCCTTCTGAGTCCTGGAAGGTAGAGAAGAGCAGCTCCCACCAGATCAGATTCAACATAAACCATGTTCTCTGTATTTCTGCTAATGCTGCTGGCAGCTGCCTCTGGTGAGTCTGTATGGATGGGGGGGAAGGGGTTAACAAAATTATTAGTGATGTTTTGTTTTATCAAAACGTAAATATGCTGTTTGTATTAAGCAACATTATATATGCTTTGTCCACAGGTGTTCACGGTGAAGAACTCACTCAGCCACCCTCTATGACTGTCCAGCCAGGTCAACCACTGACCGTTCCCTGTAAGGTCTCATACTCTGTTACCAGCTATGAATCAGGTTGGATTCGACAACCTACAGGGAAAGCACTGGAGTGGATTG
>JACXGI010019399.1:0-12151 GCA_016801175.1 Esox masquinongy
TGACTGACTGATTGACTGACTGATTGACTGACTGCCCCTGGTTAAATAGCATAGTGGTTAGAGAAACAGATCTGCGAACAATAGGTCCTGCGTTTTAATCTTGTCAAAACAAATTATGCATTAGGATTTGTTACGGATAGACAAAAAACGTTGCTGGCTACATCCTTCAGTAGCTATGTTATATTAAGCCTAAACTAAAACTGTTTACGGTTATACAGTATTGTGACAATTTCTGGTGGATTTTCGAAGTACACATCCGTGCATGCTTTTTGGGGTAATATAGGCTTTATCATAACCCCTTGGGCAGTAAAAGAGTAGGGGTTTTCACAATTCGTCTTTTCACTAGACGAAAAAGTCAGTTATCGTCACCTATATTGATAGTTATTGTATAAATGTCATTCATGAATGATAGAAAAACAAATGTTTTTGTGCCATGGAATGAAATAGCTTTGGCAGTGCACAGCTCATCTTCAGTCTCGCTAGCAATTGCTCAATTCTTATGACTATTCCAAGTAGTAAGTAGTGGTTAAAGACATTGTCTCATTGTCTCAATTACCAATTTTAATTGCAGGCCAGCTGAACTAGGCTTGCCTGCCTTTTCTGGTTCAAACAAATGCTAATTCTTAATATTAATTTGTAACAACTGAACTGGCACCCAAGCAGGGGGATGCATTCAGGTGCCAGATAGACATTTCTGCAAGTAGTGGTAAAAATAAGTGGTCAACCTTCCCTATAATAGTGTTTGTAATCTGAAAATCTTTATAAATCCTCTCAACAAGGATGTCTTCACTGACACACTGACAAGCCTGATGCATGTAGCCATCTAATGGGAGTGGTGGTGTAGAAGGGGCATTGGATATCACAATTTCATGGCTGCAGAGGTTGATAAGACAGTACACTGCCAGCTTGCACAGGCCCCAAGGCAGACTCAACCAGGGGAATGTTGGCTGACATGCCCATGGTTGACAAAAGAGGGGTAGTATGTGGAGTAAAGTTGGCATGTTTTGGAGCGTACTCCTCCACATCTCAGAAACATGCTAACTTTACTCCACTTACTGCCCCTCTTGTCCATGTCAGGCATCTGACCATGGAGAGCTTTGTAGAAAAAACTACTGCAAAATATTGTAAGCATTTTTTGGGCATAATTGGAGATTATATTTTATCATCACCATGTTAGCATTGCTTTTAATCAATAGGGTAAAAGCTCAGTAAACATCAAATAACATGGATTACAATACGCAGATTTATTGTTTTTGCTTTTCTCCTAAACATTTGTCATTACATATAAACACGCCAATGTTAATGCTTCTCAGCTGGGCACAACAAAACTCCAAATGTCACATTTCTAAAACATTAGAGTTGCCTCTAACCTTACCTTATCCCATCAGCACACAAGTTAGTTGGTTTCTGAACCTCCATGCTATCAACCAGACCAGGCTTCACACCCTGAAGAACAAGGAGTAACATCACAGGTTCAGTGTGCTTTAACACCATCTATGAAGTGAAGAAAAACATTGTGTAGGAATGAAGAGGACATGTAATTTACCACAATGTATCCAGGTTAGGACTGACGAGGTGCACAACTCAGGCCCTCAAGTTTGACAGTACTCTCTAAAAGCAAGACAGAGTAGGCCAACTACCCAACTACCCTAAAGACAACTGATTCGGGTTAAAGGTTTCATTCCTTGTTCAACAACCCTCAATTATGTTAACGATGGAGAGTGATACGATAACCTAGTGATATGATTAAACGTGAACATTGTCTCCTACATATGTTGACCAGAATGACAGTGTCCTACAGAAGATGTTTTCTTAGCAATGTTGGTAGTTTCTACAGCATTGATCCTCTTTCTCTACTCTAATGTGTGCAGTTTTTCGCTCAAGAACCTGTGATAGGCATCCCTCAAGGTGATCTCCCCTGTGAGCATATTTTTATCAGGTACTGTGTAGAATATATGAAATAACATACTGTTAGGTATTATAGCTTGCTAGCATAATTATATTGCAAGCTAACACAAATACAAACACTTTCAACTAGGTTCCCTGTAAGATAGCTAACATGAACTAGCTAACGTCAATGTTAAATTCACTGAGTAGCTAAGTAGTTAAATTAGCTACCTAGCTAATCTGTGTTTGTAAATCTGTCATGGCATCACCTTCATACACTGCTCCAAAAAATTAAGGGAACACTTAAATCACACACTGGGTCTCGATGAACAAAATATATTCAAGTTCAAAATCTTTATTGTACTGGATAAACATTACATGTTTGATAAAACATTAAAAGTACAATTCAATTGCTAATGAAAAGAAAAGGCCCATACAATTACAGTATCTCACAAAAGTGAGTACACCCCTCACATTTTTGCAAATATTTGATTATATCTTTTCATGTGACAACACTGAAGAAATGACACTTTGCTAGAATATAAAGTAGTGAGTGTACAGCTTGTATAACCGTGTAAATTTGCTGTCCCCTCAAAATAACAACACAGCCATTAATGTCTAAACCGCTGGCAACAAAAGTGAGTACACCCCTAAGTGAAAATGTCCAAATTGGGCCAAAATTGTCCATATTTTGTGAGGCCACCATTATTTTCCAGCACTGCCTTAACCCCCTTGGGCATGGAGTTCACCAGAGCTTCACAGGTTGCCATTGGAGTCCTCTTCCACTCCTCCATGACGACATCACGGAGCTGGTGGATGTTAGAGACCTTGCGCTCTTCCACCTTCCGTTTGAGGATGCGCCACAGATGCTCAATAGGGTTTAGGTCTGGAGACATGCTTTGTCAGTCCATCACCTTTACCCTCAGCTTCTTTAGCAAGGCAGTGGTTGTCTTGGAGATGTGTTTGGGGTCGTTATCATGTTGGAATACTGCCCTGCGGCCCAGTCTCCGAAGGGAGGGAATCATGCTCTGCTTTAGTATGTCACAGTACATGATGGCATTCATGGTTCCCTCAATGAACTGTAGCTCCCCAGTGCCAGCAGCACTCATGCAGATCCTCAGAGAGTTCTTTGCCATGAGGTGCCATGTTGAACTTCCAGTACCCAATATGAGGGAGTGTGAGAGCGATAACACCAAACACACCTGGTCCCCATTCACACCCGAGACCTTGTAACACTAATGAGTCACATGACACCGGGGATGGAAAATGGCTAATTGGGCCCAATTTGGACATTTTCACTTAGGGGTGTACTCACTTTTGTTGCCAGCGGTTTAGACATTAATGGCTGTGTGTTGGGTTATTTTGAGGGGACTGCAAATTGACACTGTTATACAAGCTGTACACTCACTACTTAACATTGTAGCAAAGTGTCATTTCTTCAGTGTTGTCACATGAAAAGATATAATCAAATATTTGCAAAAATGTGCGGGGTGTACTCATTTTTGTGAGATACTGTGTTACAAATGACTACGACAAAACAACAAAAAAAAGAGTATCTGACCAATGAGGTCTTATTGTTCCACAAATGAAAATGAATTTAAACAAGACAATTGACACACCCCATTCTGACACATAACTCACTGTATGACAGTCATCAATCCCTCCCCCACCTCAGATTATAAGAGTTGAGAAACATATTGACAGCAACACGCTACTATCAGCGTTAACGGTTTTCAGCAGAAAATCAGACGAAAACATGACATCATGATTAAACATTCCCCAAAGTCCATTGAATCATGATCCATGCTACAATATCATACAAAAGACTCATGCATATCCTGTTGTACCTGTGAAAGATTTTACCTTTAAATAGGGAAGGATTCACTATCCAAACATATCATGATTGTCACGGTTGTGGTGGCAGGACACAGGCGCAGAGACGAGTGTGTAGTAATCCATAGTTTAATGAAAGAAACAAAAACAAAGCAGCAACCGATAGTGTTGCGCAGCAAGCACAAACAAAACCACAATGACCCACACCGGGTGTGGACAAACATTGAACATAAATAGGTTCCCCAATTGGAGGCAACGATCTACACCTGCCTCCAATTGGGGAGAACAAAATGGATTTTCTAACTGGCTGCGGCTCCTGGCTGTGGCTCCTGGGCAGCAGGGGGAGCTGGCTGCGGCTCCTTCTACAGGCTCCACCTGTGGTGTTGCCCAACGCCTTGATTTAATGGGAAACAATGGCAAGCGCCATCCCAGGGGGTCTTTACCCACTTATGATAGGCCATTTTTAAAGGCCAAATGGATTTTTAAAAATGTTTATGAAATGTAAATATCCACACATTAAAAATCTGACATGGTCCTCAGACTGTCTGTAGCTGTGAGGTCCGGGATGTGCCCTGTTTCCCTTTGTTGCCTTGAATGTAGCCTACCTGTGAAGTCCGGGAAGAAACCTGTTTCCCTTTGTTGCCTTGAATGTTGCCTACCCATTCCCCATTATTGTTTGCACCTGTGTCTCGTTCAACCCCTATATAAGTGCTGTGTTTGCTGTCAGTATTCGTGAGGTATTGTTTGTGTTTGCAACTCTACTGAGCCCTCTACTCCCGAGCGGTCCATTGTCAGTGCCTAATTCTGAAATCAGTCTGTTTTTGTATCCTGACCATTGCCTGCCTGTTAACCGTCTCTTTTGGATTACCCCTTGTCCCTCTGCCTCCTGCCTACTTGCTTTAGCTGTTACCGACCCATCGCCTGCCTACTGACTACGCTACAGCCTGTTCCTTCTGCATTACTGTGTTTTCTCCCAAATAAAAGAGGCCCTGTGCTCTGCGCTTGGATCCATCCCTCCATCCCCCTGTTCTGTGTGCAATCATTACAGAATACCTCACCGGACACAGATGGATCCAGCGGAGTTGCATCGGCGCCTGACCCAGCAGGAAGATCGGATTGACGAGCTCTGTCACCTTCTTCGCCAGTCTTCTGTTGGGTCCGCCGTGGGTGCCACTGCGTCTACCCGTTCCTCCCCCTCTGTGTCCATGCCTACGAATTACGATGGCTCACCTGGGAAGTGTCAGGGTTTTTTGATGCAGTGCCGCCTTTACATCGACCAACACCCCGCCTCTTTGAGGTGTTCGACCACTCTGCCTCCGGACGACACACCGGGGATCTACTACATGACCTCAGACAGGGAAGCCGCTTCGCCAATGACTACGCCCTGGAGTTCTGCACTATAGCGGCTGGTAGCGGGTGGAGCGAACCTGCTCTCCTGACGGCCTACCGAAGGGGCCTGAACCGGGAACTGCAGGCGGAACTGGCCTACAGGGGTGATATGACCGACCTGGACGACTACATACAGGCTTCCATCGCCATCGACGCGCTGCTAGCCGACCGCAGGCAGGCACAGAAACCCTGTCCTCGTGAGGCTCCCGTGCCCATTCCGCCTCCGCCTCGACAATCTAGCCCGAGCCCATGCAGATTGCCCACGCCCCTCTGTCTTCCTCCGAGCGTAGCAGGAGGATCCGCGAACATCTGTGCCGCTACTGTGGGGAGAGCAGCCATCTGCTGAGTGGCTGTCCTGTCCGACCCTCCCGTCGGGAGGACCACTTCCCCTCCTCCACCACCCGGGTAGGTGCTTCCTCGTTCTTGAACGTTACCCAGAGGCAGTTTTGTGTCCCTGCTCGCTCTGCCTTCCAGGGGTCGGATCAGCATGTGAAGGCTCTAGTGGACTTCATTGACGAACAATACGGCTGATACCTGTCTCTCCTCCTTTAAGGATTAACGCCCAGGACGGTCAGCCTCAGGGTACGGGACTGGTGACTCACCGGACTGACAACGTCATCCTTCAGATCGGGATCCTACACTCCGAGGTTATCCAGCTCCTGGTAGTCCTTTCTCCCAGAGAACCCCTCATCCTCGGCCATCCCTGGCTGCGCCTGCATGACCCTGCCATCTCCTGGCGCCACGGGGAATTGCTGTCCTGGTCTCCTGCCTGTTTCGAGCACTGCTTTTCGGTTCCCTGTCGAGCCACCTCCATAGAGAACTCCGATACACCCGTTCACACCCACATCCTGTCCGTGTACAACCAGTTCGCAAGTGTTTTCCAAGGAGAAGGCGTCCAGCCTGCCTCCCCATTGACCTGAGGACTGCGTTATAGACCTCCTTCCGAGGATGTCACCACCTAGGGGGAGGATCTACCCACTGTCCATCCCGGAGAGTGAAGTAATGGACCCATACGTTGACGAGATGCTTGAAATCGGAGCCATCCGCCCATCCACGTCACCTGCAGCGGCCAGCTTCTTCTTTGTGGGGAAAAAAGGACGGCGGACTACGCCCATGTATCGATTACAGGGCAGTCAATGACATCACCGTGAAGAACCGCTTTCCCCTTCCTCTCATCCCGGCCACTTTGGAACTGCTGGGCCAAGCCTCCATCTACACTAAGCTAGACCTACGCAGCGCCTATAACCTGGTCCGCATCCGGAGTGGGGATGAGTGGAAAACGGCGTTTATCACTGCCCGGGGCCACTATGAGTACCTTGTGATGCCATACGGCCTTACCAATGCCCCAGCCATTTTCCAGGCCTTCATGAATGGGATCTTCCGGGACATGATCGGTCAGTTCCTCATCGTATACATCGATGACATCCTAATCTACTCCCAGTCCCTGACGGAACATGTTACACATGTCCGCCGGGTCCTTCAACGGCTGAAGGAAAACCATTTGTACATCAAGGCGGAGAGAAAAGCGCCTTCCATGTAACCACCATCAGCTTCCTGGGCTTCGTGCTGACTCCAGGTGGTGTCGGCATGGATAAGCACAAGACCTCTGCAGTGCGTGACTGGCCTACCCCGACTACGGTGAAGGACCTGCGACGTTTTCTTGGTTTTTCGAACTTCTATCGCCGCTTCATCCGCAACTTTAGCAGTGTGGCCGCCCCTCTCACTGCGCTCACCAGTCCCGGGAAAGGGCGCATCCTCCATTGGCCCGACACGGCCAACACCGCGTTCAGCACCCTGACGCACCTGTTCACCTCTGCCCCCATTCTATGACAACCCGATCCTACCCTTCCCTTCATTCTGGAGGTGGATGCCTCGGAGTTGGGAGTAGGGGCAGTCCTCTCGCAGCGGGTGGGCACACCCCCAAGGTACATCCGTGTGCTTTCTTTTCCAGGAAGCTGCCGCCCACTTAGAGGAACTACGACGTCGGTAACCGGGAACTCCTCGCTATGAAACTGGCCTTTGAGGAGTGGCGGCATTGGCTGGAGGGTGCTCGCCATCCCTTCTTAGTCCTAACCAACCACCGCAATCTCGAGTACCTGCAGAGCGCCAAGCGACTGAACCCCCGACAAGCTCGTTGGGCGCTCTTCTTTACGCGTTTCCACTTCACCGTCACCTACATACCTGGTAAGAAGAACATAAAGGCTGATTCATTATCCCGTCTGTTTGACCCTCCTTCTTCTGTCCCAGAACCCGAGACCATCCTGTCGCCAGCTTGTGTCGTGGGACCCATAACATGGGAGGTTCAGTCAGCTATCCAAGAGGGCCTCCGCACGGATCCTGCGCCTCCGGATACCCCGGCAGGGAAGACATACGTCCCCGCAGCCGTCAGACCCCAACTGATGCAGTGGTGCCACACCTCCATGGGCTCCGGTCACCCTGGGATTTCCCGGACCACCGCCTTGATTAAGCAGCAATTCTGGTGGGCTTTAGTGGCAGCCGATGTTCAGGATTAGGTTCTCTCCTGCCCTGTCTGTCCCTGGTCCAAGTCTCCGCGCCACCTGCCCTCCGGTAAGCTGGAACCACTGCCTGTGCCGCATCGCCCTTGGTCCCATATCTCCATGGACTTCATTACCGATCTGCCGGAGTCGTCTGGGTTTACCGCCATTCTGGTTATCGTAGACAGGTTTTCAAAAATGTGCCGTCTCGTTCCGCGGCTATGGAATTGGCCGAGTGTGTGTTCCAGCAGGTGTTCCGGCCCTATGGGATCCCAGAGGACATCGTATCAGATCGAGGCCCCTAGTTCATCTCCCGAGTTTGGCGTGCGTTCTGTGATCGTCTGGGTGTCTCCATTAGCCTGTCCTCCGGGTATCACCCCCAAACTAACGGTCAAACGGAGCACCTAAACCAGGAAATCAGGAGGTACCTCCGCCAACACTGCGCCCGCCAACCGCATGACTGGAGCCGGTACCTGGGCCGAATACACACAACTCCATAATCCATTCTTCCCTCCGTCTCACTCCGTTTCAGTGCGTCCTATTTTCCATGGGCGACAGAGCCTGGCACGGTGCCTGCTGTCGATGACTGGTTCCGGCGCAGTGAGCAGGTCTGGTCGACGGCCGATAAGCACCACCGTCTAGCGTCCGCCACCCAAAAGCGGTTCGCTGACCGTCGCCGCCGGCCCACTCCTCTTTTCATCCTGGGCAGCGGGTTTGGCGGTCCACCCGGGACATCCGGCTCCCCTCCCCTGTAGAAAGCTGAGTTTATCGGACCCTTCAAAATAACGCACCGCATTAACCCTGTCACTTACCTTCTCCAGGTCCCCTGCCAGTACCGGATCCACTCCACGTTCCATGTCTCTCTACTCAAGCCGGTGCGCTCCACCTAGACCGACCCGATCGTCCTGCCCCTCGCCCCCGGGGGCGGCCGCCCAAATCACCGACCTGCCCCGCTCCAGGGCTGGTGCTCCTGCTTGCCATCGGGTCCCGCCCTCCCTCCTCTTTGGTCCTGCTTTGTGCGTCTGGGGTCCGCCCCTGCCAGGGGGGTCCTGTGAGGTCCGGGATGTGCCCTGTTTCCCTTCGTTGCCTTGAATGTAGCCTTCCTGTGAAGTCCAGGAAGTGACCTGTTTCCCTTCGTTGCCTTGAATGTTGCCTACCCAATCCCCATTATTGTTTGCACCTGTGTCTCGTTCAACCCCTATATAAGTGCTGTGTTTGCTGTCAGTCTTCGTGAGCTATTGTTTGTGTTTGCAACTCTATTGAGCCTTCTGCTCCCGAGCGTTCCATTGTCTTTGCCTAATTCTGAAATCAGCCTGTTTTTGTATCCTGACCATTGCCTGCCTGTTGACCGTCTCTTTTGGATTACCCCTTGTACCTCTGCCTCCTGCCTACTGGCTTTGGCTGTTACCGACCCATCGCCTGCCTACTGACTACGCTACAGCCTGTTCCTTCTGCACTACTGTGTTTTCTCCCAAATAAAAGAGGCCCTGCGCTTGGATCCAACCCTCCATCCCTCTGTTCCGTGTGCAATCATTACAGTAGCAAGATATGTTATTCTTTCAATTTAGCTGATATCCTACATTAACTGAAGATTTTAGATTTAGGAGAGAGAAAACACAATATTTTAACCTTTTGTAAGAAAACCAAGAGACTATATTACCAGATTAGAAATTCATCTTATATGTATTGCTTGGATAAGATTTCCCCATGTGTACTAACATCTCAGCACGTGGCAGAAAATTACCATGCGGTGGTCCTGGTAAAGGCCTACCCACATTGTTGTGAGACCCCCCCTTAATGGAGGCCTTACGAAATAAAACATTATCAAAGCAGTAAATGCGTTTGACTCAATTATATAGTGAACATGACAAAGCATAACAAAACAGGCTATTTCTTGAATACCTATTAAAACATGTTCAAGCATGACAGAACAAAACAGGCTCTCTTGAGAATGTCTATTCAAACATGCTACATACCATCAATACTATTCAATTAAATGAAACCTGGCTATTAACAAAGAGAGTAATCAGGTTTCCTTGATAAGTTCCAGCTTCATTTAATGGTTAGGTATGATACATTTTTGGTAATAAACATTTAAGAACTCCATGATTATGAAAGCTCACGTCAGTTCCTTGTATCACCAATGATTCCAGGGTCGTATTTGTTGTATTTGTACAACTGGACAGCATTCTGTTTCACTTGTACAAGTGACTGTATGATCGCTGAAAACACAATATTGCATTATGATCTCGCACAAATAACAATGTTTAGCTTCTGCACACTACTCAACAAGTGTGGACACTTTCATTATAGCCCGAAGAGAGGTCCACCCACATAACTTCACGTAGCGTAGGCACAGGAGTTTCTAGGTCTTAACTCTTACGAATAACAATGAAGCTTCCACACACCGGTCTACGCCCTACTCAACTGTGCCCACAGACAGGTTCCACGCGATAAAAATCGCGGCCTACATGGGAGAATTAACTAGGGCTTGTTCGACTACCAAACGCTTTTGCAATATTGATAGTTCGTTATATGGCATGACTTAACAACCCACTGTTCATCTGTATCCAAAACTCCTTCGGTTAACGAGATAGCAGTTAGCTCAGGAGTTCCGTCGAAACAGTAGATCTTTAGTAGAATCGATAAGATAATCCAACCGGTTGCGGCAACATGCTGTTAGAAATCATCCGTTTTGTATAGTGGTTGAAATAATTATTGACTACTGGGTTGTCAAGGGAGAGAGTAATCCAATGATTTATTACAGCATTTGATAGTCCGTTGTTCATGAGGTTACAGACTCAAGTCTTCTTTCTCGATATCATTTCACACAATTTCAAAGAAACATGCGGTTGTCCTCTACTTTATAGACTTCCCAACCAGAATACACATCCCAGTACTGTAAGCCCATTGGCTGATTACTGTCGCACTTTGACTGAACGTGACTTCCTGTGTATGGATATTCTTTTGTTATCTAAACATAACAAGCATACATTCATAAACTTCAACACACCTTACCCATGAGAAAGAGGATTCTCGGGACTTGTGAAAGCAAGATTAAACTAGTTGACCTGAATGCCAAGCATCAAGAAGGGAGGAAACCAGGAACCGGTCATCACCTGGCCAATACCATCCACACGGTGAAGCATGGTGCTGGCACCTCATGCTGTGGGGAAGTTTTTCAGCGGGAGACTAGCCAGGGTGAGGGAAAGATGAACATTAACAGTGCTGCATGCAAATCAATCAAATCATATTCTTTATATGCAATGTTTTGGTTTATACTGATGTCTGTTGACGTCCGGAGTTCATAGTTTACTCACCTATTCTGTACCACTGCACCATGCATGTTACATAACAGATTCAGAAAATTTTGACTCTGACAAAACCATTAGCAAGGAATCACCGACGGCTGAACTAGACCAACGGCACAGTAATTGAGGTCTATCTCCTAATTATATTCTAGAGTCAATAATCGGACTTGGATTAGAGAATCGAGGGGACTCTCTCCTAATGAACGAGGGTAATATAGCATCCAAATGCAGTGTTTGTAATCAAGAGGGCAGAGGGGATTTATCACCATAAAGTTATAATAGAGGAATCCAGATAAAACTGTTTTTTGGAACTGGTAAACTCACTTGGTTCCCAATGCAGATTCAGAATGAGAGCTGGTACCATTATGCTAAATTAGAAGGAGCAGAGCTGGTATCATTGTTACATTACAATGAGGAGAGCTGGTATCATTAAGCTACATTACAATAAGGAGAGCTGGTATCATTATGCTACATTACAATGAGGAGAGCTGGTATCATTATGCTACATTAAATTGAGGAGAGGTGGTATCATTATGTTACATTACAATGAGCAGAGCTGGTATCATTATGCTACATTACAATGAGGAGAGCTGGTATCATTGTGTTACATTACAATGAGGAGATCTAGTATCATTATGCTACATTACAATGAGGAGAGCTGGTATCATTATGCTACATTACAATGAGGAGAGCTGGTATCATTATGCTGCATTAAATTGAAGGGATCTGGTATCATTATGCTACATTACAATGAGGAGATCTAGTATCATTATGCTACATTAAATTGAAGAGTATTGGTATGATTATGCTACATTACAATGAGAAAATCTAGTAACATTATGTTACATTACAATGAGGAGAGCTGGTCTTATTATGCTACATTGCAATGAGAAGATCTAATATCATTATCATTATGTTACATTGCAAAGAGGAGAGCTGGTCTCAATATGTTACATTACAATGAGGAGAGCTTGTCTCAATATGTTACATTACAATGAGGAGAGCTGGTATCACTATGCTACATGAAATTGAGGAGATCTGGTATGATTATGCTACATTAAATTGAGGAGATCTGATATAATTATGCTACATTACAATGAGGAGATCTAGTTTCATTATGCTACATGAAATTGAAGAGAGCTGGTATCATGCTACATTACAATGAGGAGATCTAGTATCATTATGCTACATTACAATGAGGAGATCTAGTATCATTATGCTACATTACAATGAGGA
>JACXGI010019400.1:0-12164 GCA_016801175.1 Esox masquinongy
TTAACCTATGTAAAGTATTATTGAAATTGTAATTTTGTTTCATTTATTTCCCACACAGTTTTGCCTTTGAAAATGTAGCCTACACAACACAAATTACAGACACACCACAGACCTTTATTTTGAAGGCAACATGAAAATCGGAAGTCTTTTTGTTGCTGATTAATCTCTAATGTACAGTCTTACTGTTGCTACCGAAGTTAAATAAATAATAGGCTTGCAAGTATAGAGCGCTATAGTTGTTTTGAACGGTTTTATTAGTGCAATTCGTTTAATGCCAACTCCATTAAATGAACCATACAAGATCATTTGCATTGATATGGTGGAGGTGGTAACAGCTGGCCACAATCAATGACGTGCGGTTACTTAATCACAGAATTCACAAACCCCTCTTCAATCTCGCAGTTCGAAATCAAACCTAAACATTTTCTAATTAGAATCGAAATCGATACACCCCTATATCCGCATGTCAGTGTATTTTCTAAGCCCATAAAGCGTAATTTAAATGACAAAGAAATCCTCCCCTCTTGAAAGTCATTAGCCCCTGGACAACTTTTGTACATGGCCGCTGCATTTATCTACTACCTTGCTGGTTAAAACGAACTATTAGCTGGTTACAGTCCTAACCTGCTTACCTGTCAAGTAAATACAGGTCAGTAACCAAAACAAACGTGTTGGTCGGGTATTTGATTTCCAAAGTGGGGCACTTTATCCTACTTACCAATAACGATTAGTAACTTTAGCACGATGGACGCAAAGCTAATAATTCTAGCATATATGGCTGCCTAATCCTATGGGCTATTAGGCTATTGTCATTTGACGTAACCATCCCATATTCACAGTGGCAGTGGAATTAAGCAATTTAACAAGAGGCTTACAACACTAGTAATTACAGAAACATGAATACATGGCGAATGAAACCATCAAGGATGTACAGTACCATGCAGTATGACAGGACACAGCAACACAAATAGACATCGCAAAGCCCATATCAATGACATTACAGGTACCAAAGAAATAAGACTGTACTCACAACAATGTTCCATCGACACTATAAACCAGGTGTACTTTTCGTAGTTGATCGATTGAAAATGCCACACAAATCATTTCCCTGACTGGGACAGGGCTGCAAGGTTCCTTGCAATTTCCAAGTTTTTCCTCGAAAAAGGCTTTGCCAGTAAATCCGCCACCAAATGCATTTCTTCTCCTCCATTGTGCGTTTAAAAGACAACAGGGCTCAGTACACATCTAAACAAAAAATCTAACGCAAAGCACTGCATCTAAAAAATCTCAACCTCACCAAGTTAAAATAAATATTAGATGTTCCTACATTACGTCCTAACTAGTTTTACCTCAGTTAGGTAGCTGGCTCTCCGATCACACCACCTGAAAAATGCCATGTAGGCAACTAGGCAAGTTAGAAATCTGCAATGTGCCAAAAAACAGGCTCGTTACGCAAACTCGAAGTCGGATTGATTGAAGAATATGACAATCAACAACCTCCTCCCTTCTTGCTTCAACAGAAGATGGGATTCACACAAAATTCTATAGGCCTCAGGATAGATTTCCCCCCGGAGACAGCACATGTGGAAAATCTGATTGGATAAAAGCTCTGATTTATCTGAGCTGCACTGGAAACAGCACAACCGAGGGAGAGAAAAGCAATGAAATTACGTCAGTAGACTGATGAGAACGAACTTTGTGAAATACATCTGGCGTTAAAGAAAATATATATTATATTATATAAATATAATTTTCTGATTCTGACATCACTAGGCCAGCAAAAAAGCCATCTGGTCAGCAGCAGTTTTGAAAAATATCTTCTTGTATACCAAATAATAACTTTATCAAGTCGTAAATGTTTTGTAACTATTAGCGACATAAAATGTTAACTAGCGTGTCATTAATTACCATTTCTGAAATTTCCAACGTAGTAAAAAAACATAACCCCGTTCCCAATTATCGTCTACCTTACTATTTTGTTCAATTGCATTATCTTTCGTTTTTACTGATGTTGCAAATGACAGACTAGAGAGTTTTACCTACCTTACTTGCCTTCCGGTAAAGAAAAAAGACTGATCAACTTAACATTACATGATGTCTGGTCTGTCGCACATGTGGTATTTCACGATTTGCAACTTTGTCTGCTAAAGATTGTTTATCAAACAAAGTCAGATACAGGTGACAAGATGAGTGACTCAGAGAGAGGAAGGTAATCAAGATTTGAACTTCCGGTCAGATTGGTGAATCGTCTTATTCAACCATCTTTGATCGCAGAGACATTTGGTCCCAGAATTCAGTGGAATGAAAAAAAAATGGCTGAGCCTGTAAAAAGTATTTAGCCAAACAAGCTCAACATAACCTTCATAAAGGTCTTTTTCACTGATCATATTTGTCCAGTATTAAATATGCAAGAATCGGAATTCATTATTTTCACCATCTTTAGTGAAATAGTGAATAATCACGTAAATAAAGGCATTATCAACACACAAACCATTGCCTGCTGGTTAGCATATGTTTTATCGATAAGAGAAGTGGAGTGATCCTCAGGAAAAAAACACATCTTAGAAGGTTGCTCAATAAATATTCAGTATACTCTTTAAAATTACTACTGCCCTAAATAGTTTCAAAATATAATTTTAACCAGTTGAAATCAGAATACTGCTCCATATCAAATTAGCAACATGGTGTTTATGGGCTGCTGTGGTGGCAATTTGTGATGTGTCATAATATACAATTCTGGAATTGTCAGTGCATACTGAAATAATATGCATTAAGAAATCACGCTGAGGGGCCTTCAGTGATATTTTAAAATGTATTTGTAAAAAGGTTTAAATCTGTCATTTGATGTAGTGTTTGAAGCATTTTTCACAAATTCAGAATTGCAGAAAAATCATTATGCCCGACTTAATGGGTCCCAATTGCAAATATGTTTCTTTGGAGGAGATGGACTTATACCACTTTTCAAGATTTTGTTTTAAACATGGTGAGCGTGGTGAGCTTGCAAATGTGGGGAACCTCAATAGCGCCACCGTGTGGTTGATAAAAAAAATCTTTGCAGTCATTATTGTTGTATCATCTTTGTTAACATATGCAGCAAGTACAATTATTATCCCATTATCCTTGTAGGAGAGGTGTCTTTATATGTGCAAAACCATGCCCCTGCACATGTTCATCTGTAAATGTCAGCCATGTTTTTTAAGATACTGGCCTGATTTATATAACTTTTGAAGACCATCGTCCATAGATGCCAAATATGAATGTACGTGAAGATCGTTCCTTAGGTGCCAGAGGAGATGATTTTAATGTGTTTTTCACAAAAAATGGTTGCCAAACCCTTAAAGCGAAGTTAATGAGTCCCAATGGCAAATATGTTCCTTGTGAGGAGGTGGACTTATCTACCTCTTTTCATGGCTATATCTCAAATGGAGTGAGTATGATGACCTTGCTAATGTGAAAAACCTCAATAGCGCCACCGTGTGGTTGATAAAAAAATCCTTTCAGTCATTTTTTTCTGTATGGTCCTTGTCAACATATGTACCAAGTAAAATTATTATACCATTATCCTTGTAGGAGATGTGTGCAAAACCACACCCCCTCACATGTTCATTGGTCAATAGCATGCATGGTTTTTGACATAATGGTCTGGCTGATATAACTTTTGAAGACCATGGTCCCTAGATGCCAAATATCAATGTACGTGAAGATCGGACATTTGGTGCCAGAGGAGTTCATTTAGTGTTTTTCAAAAAATCCAAAATGGCGGAAAATCCATCATGGCGGACTTTATGGGTCTTTTAAAATTATTCATCATGAGGAGATACACCTATGTACCAATTTTCAAGACTCTAGGTCACAAGGGGTGGGCGTGGTGAGCTCGCAAAAAGTGCAACTTTGGAGGCTTGTGACAGTGCCACCATGAGGCCGACATGCATGCCACTGCACTAGAAGTTGCGGCCCTTGGCCCTTTACTACCATAAACATTTGGGCACTTTTAAGCCATTTAATCTCACAGGAATTTGCAAAAAACACCCTTTTTTGCCAGAGGTATAATAATAATAATGAACCGGAACAAACACAATAGGGTTTCACCAGTGAACAGCTGAAACCCTAATAAAACTAACAAAACCAATAGGGTACCAGTACCTATGGTACTTGGTCCCCTAATAATGAACCGGAACAAACAATAGGGTTTCACCAGTGAACTGCTGAAACCCTAACAAACTTAACATAGTATGTCAAGTCTTGACTCATGCCAGCTAGCGTTCTAAATGGTTTTAATCCGAACGCAGATCAGCTAAAGTTGTGATAACTGGCACCCTAGTCCGTTCTGTCATATTGAAAATCCTCACAATGTATGCTTTCAACTGACTATTCATTTTAAGCCCAAGTCTAACTGCAAGACCAAGAAAAGTATTCATGCTAGACACAATTGTACAAGATTGTGATATTAAAATGAGCTTGCATAACAGCTCATTTATATATTAGGTATACATTATTAATCCTTTTTTTAATTTTAAATATATTCATAATGATTTTTTATGTTCAAACTACAAGCCGAGTAAATTTACCCTAAAAATGATAATGCCTTAAAAACTGCCTTAAAAATACAAATAAAAAAAATAGGAAATGTCCCACTTCTGGGAGGGAGGGGGGTGTTGCTAATATTTATGACAGTAAATATAAATTTACTCTTAAACAAATCACTGGTTTTCATTCTTTTTAAGTTTTACTCATGAAAGCTAACCAGGCTGATAAATCGTTTTTCATAGCTACTATTTACAGGCCATTCAAAATGTTCCTCAGTGAATTTCCAGAATTCCTGTCTAACCTTGTAGTCATGGCAGATAGTATTCTAATTTTTGGCGATTTCAATATTCATATGGAAAAGTCCAATGACCCTCTTCAAAAAGCCTTTGAATTCATAATTGACTCAATGGGTTTTGTCCAGCATGTCTCAGGTCCAACACACTGCCACAATCATACCTTAGATTTAGTCCTGTCACAAGAAATAAATATTGTAGATCTAATCATTTTTCCCCATAATCCTGGAATATCGGATCACTGTCTCATTACATTTACCGTTAAAATTTCTTGATATTCTTCCAGGCTTGTTCATCGATGACAAAGTAAATAAATCTGCAAACAATCTAATTGAGGATCTAAACTCAACATTGCAAAAATCATTAGATATGGTTGCACCACTAAAAACAAAAGAAAACGCAACAAGAAACTCACTCCCTGGTACACAGACAATACTACAGCACTCAAGCAAGCCTCCAAAAAATTGGAGAGAAAGTGGCGCTCCACTAAGTTAGAAGTATTCAGACTAGCCTGGATAGACACTACACCACACTACCGAAAAGCACTCACATCTGCTCGATCAGCTTATTTCTCCAACCTGATTGAGGTGAACAAAAACAATCAAAATTTTTTCTTTGATACAGTTGCAACGTTAACAAAAAAGCAATGCTCAACAAGTGAAGTGGGTCTACACTTCAGCAGTGATGAATACATGAACTCCTTTGATGAAAAGATCATCACCATTAGAAAACAAGTAACTGACTCCTCCTTAAATAGGTATATTCCCCAAAATCTCAGTTGTCCTGAGAGTTTCCTGAACCTCCCTGACCAGGTGTCAATCAGGACACTTGAATTTTTTGATCCTGTATCACCCGACACGTTCACTAAATTAGTAATAAGTTCTAAACCCACAAATTGTCAACTAGACCCGATTCCAAAAAAACTGCTTAAGGAGCTATTTCTGGTGCTAGGTCAGCCAATGCTGAACATAATAAATTTCTCCCTATCCTCCAGATGTGTACCAAACACACTAAAAATAGCGGAAATTAAGCCTCTTCTGAAAAAATCTAATTTGGATCCAGACATATTAAACAATTATAGGCCAATATCAAACCTCCCGTTCCGCTCAAAAATCTTAGAAAAATGTGTTTCCCAGCAACTGAATTCCTTCCTGAAGACAAATAACATTTATGAAATGCTCCAGTCCGGTTTCAAACCCCATCAGAGCACTGAGACTGTCCTCGTGAAGGTAACAAATGACCTTCTAATGGCCTCAGACAAAGGTTCCGCATCCGTCCTGTTGCTTCTTGATCTTAGTGCTGCCTTTGACACGATTGATTACTCCCTTCTCTTAGAGAGACTGGAAACCCATATTGGGTTATGTGAACATGTTCTAGCCTGGTTTAAATCTAATGTCACAAATCAAAGGTATGTTTTGGTGTTCCTCAAGGCTAGGTTTTGGGCCCATTATTGTTCTCACTATATATGCTGCCTCTGGGTGATGTCATCCGGAATTACCCTACTTACCTCACTGAAATGATCCAGCCATACATACCTACACGTAACCTTAGATCGCAAGATGCAGGCCTTCTAACTGTACCTAGAATTTCTAAACAAACAGCCGGAGGCAGGGCCTACTCTCATAGAGTTCCACTACTGTGGAATGATCTGCCAACTAAGGTTCGATATGTAAACTCGGTGCAAACTTTCAAGTGCCTACTAAAGACTCATCTCTTTAGCATGGTCTATGATTAAGTACAGTCTGGCCCAGGGGTGTGAAGGTGACCGGAAAGGCTTGATACTGTCCACCCTTGCTGTCTTGCCAGGTGGGCTCTCATTGCCACTGGGATGCCCTCCCTCCAATGTCATTCGGGGGCGGAGTCACTGGCTTGTTGTTGTCTCTCTGTTGCGCCCATTGTGCAATTGGAATAAACTCTGCTCGCAATACTCGGCCCTCAGGTGGCCAGCCACTGAGCCATTATAGTGTTATAGATTAGGCATAATCACACACACCTGGATGAATGACCGGTCAATCAGGTAGCTTATCAAACTAAGTGACGTGCTCAGTTTTGTGAAGACTATGCAAACAATAGCTAAGCATAATCACACACAAGCTAGAAATCAGGAAATGTTAGCTAGCTGGTAAGTTAATGTTGTTACCTAGCTAGCTAACATTAACAGTAACGTCAGTAGCTATAGCTAGATAACTAGCAATATAAATGACTTTGACAACTTTTTGAAAAGGAATTATCTGCAGCTAATTAGCAAATGTTACACTTACCCGTATACATGTATGAATGTTTTGCAGCAGACAGAAAAATGATTTATCCTCTGATTGCATACAAAGTCCTTTGTTGTTCACGTTTAGTCTGTTCACCTTGTTTACAATGCGTCTTTTCGCTACCGTTCACACTCAAGGCGTTCAATATTCCAGGAATCTATGCATCTTTCATTGTCGCTCACATAACTGCTATGGTTGTCCTTTTCTTGTAAATGTAATCTGTGGACAGTTGTTTTATACAAGAGGAGCTAGCGTTTTCTTTCTTTCTACCACTGGCACTGCAATGAAATGCCTCAATTTTGCCTGAACGTTTTGAACAGTATCAAAGTCCGGGATTTCCTCATGTAGTCCGATTCATCTTCTAAGTCATGGCATCATTGTACTCCAGAATGTAATATCTCACTTCAGATTTGTTGATAACACCAGTAAAATTCAGGGCAGTTGGGAGGATGTTGAATCGTGTTGGTATGTAACTATGTTTCATATTGTAATTTTATTATGTGATTGGAATAAATTGTTTTACTTTGGAATATAGATTACTATGGCATTGCTCGTTCATCTCCATACTCAAGATCGTAGGGCTACTGGTAATTACACACACATAAGTAAGTCTAAGCGACCAGACTTGGTGTCCCCGAGTCCTGGAATACTCAAAGCAGTCTGGTTAGGCCCAGGAACACATGACAATTTTCTAGTCATCCCTGAGTCGTGGGCATATTAACGTTCTGTTAGCCTGTGGAACACACGCCATTTTACTGTATGGTTCGTGTTAAACAACCTACACCTTATGAGCGCTTAGGATAACTGACATAGGCACATACACGTACGTAAATCGTGTGACCAGACTGATCATCCCTGAGTTTCGATTTGCTACACCATCCCTTGTTTTCTGGACTTGACTGGTGAGGAGCATTTAGGATAACGTAGGCCGTGAAACATATGATCTTTTAAATGTTTGGCTTGTGTCGAAAGATTAGCTCTAAGAACTTGCAGCATATCATGGTCATTTATGATTGCGTATGTTCAAAAACAATATGGAGTCAGATTATTAGATATTAAATTATCACATAGGCTATATATTCTCTCTGCACTAATCTTCCTACCTGTCCACTCAGTAGCATTCGAAGGGGTTTACCTTTATTCCCCCATACTATACTGTCGCAAGCCTCCAAAGTTGCACTTTTTGCAAGGTCACCACGCCCACCTCATGTGATCTAGAGCAGGGCTGTCCACCCTGTTCCTGGAGCACTACTGTCCTGTAGGTTTTCTCTTCAACCCCATTTGTGACTAAACCGAATTTGGCTTTTCATCCAGCTAATTATTAGAATCAGGTGTGCTAAATTAGAGTTGAAGAGAACCTACTGGGACAATAGATCTCCAGGAAAAGTGTTGGGCAGCCCTGATCAAGAGCCTTGAAAATTGATACATAGGTCTGTCTCTTCACTATGAACATTTTTGATTTTTTGAAAAACATGTAAAAATGTATTCCTATGGCACCAAATGACCGATCTTCACCTACTTTCATTTTTGGCATCTATGGATGATGATTGTTAAAAGTGCTGGTATGTCAAAAAACATGCCCGCTACTGACCAGTTAACATGTGCGGGGGCATGGTTTTGTATATACAGCTCTAGAAAAAATTAAGAGACCTCTGTAAAATTATCAGTTTCTCGGGTTTTACTATTCATAGGTATGTGTTTGACTAAAATTAACAGTTTTGTTTTATTCTATAAACTGCTGACAACAATACTCTCAAATTCCAAATAAAAATATTGTAATTTAGAGTATTTATTTGTAGAAAATAACAACTGGTATAAATAACCAAAAATATATGCATTGTTTTCAGACCTCAAATAATGCAAAGAAAACTAATTCATATTAATGTTTTAACAATGGTTTAACTTAGGACGAGTTCAGAAATCAATATTTGGTGGAATAACCCTTATTTTTAATCACAGCTTTCATGCGTCTTGGCATGCTCTCCACCAGTCTGTCACATTGCTGTTGGGTGACTTTTTATGCCACTCCTGGCACAAAAATTCAAGTAGCTCGGTTTTGTTTGATGGCTTGTGACCATCCATCTTTCTCTTGATCAAATTCCAGAGGTTTTCAATGGGGTTCAGGTCTGGAGATTGGGCTGGCCATGACAGGGTCTTGATCGACATGGGTGCCGAAGAGCGTTTGACAACTCTGTGGGAAGTTATAGGTGCATATCTTTTACTGAAACTTATTTGCTTTTTAATTTCAGTATGTTTAAACCTAGTTTAGAATTGTTTTGCACCAATGCACCATTATGCAATTTCACAACATTATTAATTAATAGATTTGTTCCATCAACTCTGATTAACAAAAGAAAAAATACACTCAAGCATGTGTAAAATGTTTTTACTAATATTGTAAGTGGACTTTTTTTGTCATTTCCATCTGTAATTTCCTAATAAATGCATGGATAGAAATATCTGTTGTCCTATTGCATATTAACGTTTGAAAATGAAATTAATCATCCTTGTACATTTTAACTGAATTAAATGTGTGTTGAAACACATTTTCTTACGTTAGGAAGGCTATTTCAAATAAATTAGGCTATAATATTTGCAGAAGAGGGTGAGGTGAAACATCACAATATGCAGGAAAATGTAGTTATTGCTTTACGGTTGTGTTTTGTGAAGAGCAGTAATTAACAACATTAATTTAGTGGTAGTTCACCAACACAACTGCACCGCTCTGGGCACATTTTGGTTTTAAGCTATATGAAAGGTGGGAGGTGAGCCCAATCATTTCGAGGAGTCGAATTGCTGGATTTGCACCAGAAATGTGGCACTCAAAAGCACAAACACCACAAAATTGAAGAACCATTTCTGGTAATCACGTGTAATATTAGGCCTACAATATTATTTGGCTCACACTATAATAGTGGCATAAAATGTACATTATAATCTATAACATTTTTAATCGCAATTATATATATGACAATTCATCTTCATTCATTCACCTAAAATGTTATAATTGTGGCAGCCCTAGATGGCATAACATTCTATTGTTAGTTATGTCCACTTTATTTATACAAATCCAGCTACTGAAAATGGACAATGTAATGTCTTGCTAATAAATATCATACATGTTCTACACTTTGATGTTTATGTGTTCAAAGTTTAGTACGAGTCTTTCCAGTGTACATAAACTCTGTGTGCAGGGACTTGGTCCATGTAACGCTTATCAGTTTAATAATCTAATTAATATCTGTAAATAGAAAATTAAAAAAATGGGTTGCAAATTCCTATTTTAAATTATTTTTTTGTCAAAACAATAGAAAATTGGGTTTAAAGACTTGTTTTTTTAATTTTCTGATTTTTGGTTTATCAACTTTAGTAAATCCAGGGTGGCTTCTGTCACTTTTGGATGATTGATTGACAGTAGGTAGTTTGTGGGTGGAACTTCCGGTTTGGTAGGTGGGACTTCCTGTGTGACGTATGCAGGGGTGGGACTTCCGGTGTGACGTATTTTCCGGGGGTGTGACGTATGTTTCGGGATGGGACTTCCGGCATGACGTGTTCCGGGGTGGTACTTCATGTATGACGTATGTTAGGGGTTGTAACTTCCTGTATGACGTATGCATGTCCGGGGGGATGTATGTTTAGTCCCACAGGCAATCGATGTTAACATAAGTGTGTACAACAGATGATCTATAACCAGTGGGTGGTACCTTTCATGTTTTTACAACGCCATATGTGGCTGGTGTGGTCGGTGTATTTAAACCACACAGGCCCCAGGTGTTGGTGATTCAGACTAGCCTGTGTAAACCTAAGTGTACATTACAAAACATGGCAGATTCCTCAGTGATCAACATTGGGTTTGAAACACCGGTGAAGGTTAATAGCTGCACAGCAAGTCAGCAAGAGAATACATTTGGGTGGCGATGACATGATGAAGACACCACCCCCCAAAAAAATGATGAAGCGTTTAGCTCGGATTCATCAACTACACCAGGATAGTTGGCACAGGAGTGAAAGTTGGAAGATCAAATCAAATTTATTTATAAAGCCCTTTTTACATCAGCAGTTGTCACAAAGTGCTTTTACAAAACACCCGGCCTTAAAACCCCAAGGAGCAAACAACAGTAATGTTGAATTTCAGTGGCTAGGAAAACTCCCTAAGAAGGCCGAAATTTAGGAAGAAACCTAGAGAGGACCCAGGCTCAGAGGGGTGACCAGTCCTCTTCTGGCTGTACCGGGTGAATATATTAAGAGTACAATTGTAATAATTAATAAGTGCACGTGGGCTGAGTCCAGAGTCTATTTAAACTTAGTCCAGGTCGGAAGCATGACCAGATGGACAAGGACAGGGACAACACGGGGAGGGGGAGGTGTCAGCACAGTGGCAGCTGAAATCGTCAGGTATCGTCTTGATCTGCAACACAACCAGGGGGACTTTGGACCGGGACAGCAACGGGTCTTTCAAGCCTGGTACTCCTCAGGTGTGGGCCAGGACCTCATGTCCTCCTAAGTTTAAAACGGCAGGAGACAGGAAAAATTTAGAAAATTCATTCCTTAGATCTACAAGGATTTATAGTGGAGAAGGAGAACTGACCCTACTCCCCAGCACAATAATATAGCAGCGTAAGACCTTGGGGCTAAGACAGGGGGGTCCGGTGACTCTGTGGCCCTATCCGGGGGCGGTCTATGGGATGAACCAGGCCTTAGATGAGAAGATTAAGAATGTGTTTTTAGGTTATGACAATATTCAAAAGCGAGTAAAAATTGTGAGTGAGGAAACCCAGTCAGCTATCAAGACTCGATGCAGTTTACCCTACATATTAGGGATGCATTCTGACAGATGGCTGGAAACAAAAGATAATTTGAGCCCATTGCCTGTAGATATACACACAGGATTTTATAACATGTTTGTGTACACGGATATTATATCTTTTCAAAGGGTCGGAGACAGTTTTGTGCCACTCCTACGGACAGTTCATATACAAGGAACAGACGGAGATATTATCACAATTAATTATGCGCGGCCACACTATGTACCTGTAACCAAGAAGTATATTGAAAACATACAGATTGAGATTAAGACGGATCA
>JACXGI010019401.1:0-12003 GCA_016801175.1 Esox masquinongy
TATTTGGAACTGTTCATAATTCCCTCCACCCTGACTAAGGCCCCGGTTCCAGCTGAAGAAAAACAGCCCCAACGCATCATGCTGCCACCACCATGCTTCACTGTGGGTATGGTGTACTTTGGGTGATGTGCAGTGTTGTTTTTGCACCAAACATACCTTTTGGAATTATGGCCAAAAAGTTCAACCTTGGTTTCATCAGACCATAACACATTTTCCCACGTGCTTTTGGGGGACTTGATGTTTGTTTTTGCAAAATTCAGCCGGGCTTGGATGTTTTTCTTTGTAAGAAAAGGCTTCCGTCTTGCCACCCTACCCCATAGCCCATTTATATGAAGAATATGGTAGATTGTTTTCACATGTAGCACACAGCCAGTACTTGCCAGAAATTGCTGCAGTTCCTTGAATGTTGCTGTAGGCCTCTTGGAAGCCTCCCTGACCAGTTTTCTTCTCGTCTTTTCATCGTCCAGTTCTTGGTAATGTCTCTGTTGTGCCATATTTTCTCCACTTGATGATGACTGTCTTCACTGTGTTCCATGGTATATCTAATGCTTTGGAAATTCTTTTGTACCCTTCTCCTGACTGATATCTTTCAGAAACGAGATCTCACTGATGCTTTGGAAGCTCTCTGCGGACCATGGCTTTTGCTCTGAGATGCAACTAAGAAAATGTCAGGAAAATCTTACTAGAACAGCTGAACTTTATTTGTGATTAATCAGAGTCACTTTAAATGATGGCAGGTGTGTAATGACTTGTATTTAACATGAGTTTGAATGTGATTGGTTAATTCTGAACACAGCCACATCCCCAGTTATAAGAGGGTGTGCACACTTATGCAACCAGGTTATTGTAAGGTTTTTATTTTTCATTTTTCCCCCTCGAGGATTTCAGTTTGTTTTTCAATTGAATTGTTCACATTATAGGTCACATTAAAAGAGGAAAAAGTTCTGACATGATTTATCTTTGTCTAATTCTTTTACATCACAAAAACCTGGCACTTTAACAGGGGTGTGTAGACTTTTTATATCCACTGTATGTAATAGCTTTCACAGTGGCCTCTCACATTCTGCTCATCTGGACAAACATCTCATGTAGACTTGGATCTGCTGTGAACCACCTGCCTCAACGACCAGTGATTGTAATCAGAGCGGACTAGTGAGTCTGAGGGAGTAATTGTAAAGGGACTAGCCTTGACGTACTGTCAAGATATCCTTCAACACACACACACACACACAAATACACACACAATGACACACACACACACACTCGTTGACACACTCGCACTCAACTATCTGTTGCTTTGCCCCCATGTTCCGGCAGGTATTTCTACTCTCTAAGGTCTTTCTGCTGTATGTGTATGTGTGTATGTGTATGTGTGTGTGTGTGTGTGCTTGTGCATGTGCATGTGTATGTGGAATTTTGAACAACACATTTGATCAGTTTTTAATGAGCTCATCTGTTCTGACTCCTGTCATATACTGCAACACTCTAGTCCAACATGTATCTCATATACCGTAACACTCTAGTCCAACATGTATCTCATATACCGTAACACTCTAGTCCAACATGTATCTCATATACCGTAACACTCTAGTCCAACATGTATATCATATACCGTAACACTCTAGTTCAACATGTATCCCATATACCGTAACACTCTAGTCCAACATGTATCTCATATACCGTAACACTCTAGTCCAACATGTATCTCATATACCGTAACACTCTAGTCCAACATGTATCTCATATACCGTAACACTCTAGTTCAACATGTATCTCATATACCGTAACACTCTAGTTCAACATGTATCTCATATACCGTAACCCTCTAGTCCAACATGTATCTCATATACCGTAACACTCTAGTTCAACATGTATCTCATATTCATATTTCATCTGGCTAGCGAGTCGCTCGATAATGCAGGGAAATTGAATATCATGACAAAATCAACTGTTGACATTTCAGCTGTTATGATTGCTAACGTTTAGCATTTCTGTCTGGGTTTTTTTCCTCGCTTCCTTAGCCGCTGTGTGGTCACGGTGAGGTAGTCTGTCAGGACGGTCACTTCCTTAGCCGCTGTGTGGTCATGGTGAGGTTGTCTGTCAGGACAGTCACTTCCTTAGCCGCTGTGTGGTCACGGTGAGGTTGTCTGTCAGGACAGTCACTTCCTTAGCCGCTGTGTGGTCACGGTGAGGTAGTCTGTCAGGACGGTCACTTCCTTAGCCGCTGTGTGGTCACGGTGAGGTAGTCTGTCAGGACTGTCACTTCCTTAGCCGCTGTGTGGTCACGGTGAGGTTGTCTGTCAGGACGGTCACTTCCTTAGCCGCTGTGTGGTCACGGTGAGGTAGTCTGTCAGGACGGTCACTTCCTTAGCCGCTGTGTGATCACTGGCTCCGGCGTGGCAGATGAAGACACAGCTCCTCATCCTCTCCCTCATGTCGGATGTTGAATCATTTCCCTCCGGGCATCACACACACAGGTCATGTTGATTTCACACGTTAAGTACCGCATTTCAAGTTTTCCCATTTCTTTTTATTCTAAGCTTGAGCTCACTTGGCTATGACTGGGAACATGTATGGAATCAGTGTGATGGAGATTCTAGTTATTTCACAGATGAGAACGAGTCATAAGCGCTTGAGATTTTGGCCTCGGGCTACAGAGGGATGGAGGGAGAATGGTTCCCGATACAGCGGAAGAACAGTAGCCAGCCTGAATCTTAATGTTGTTTTTATTCATCTTTTTGGGGATTCAGAACAATGTTAGCGGAGAAATAAAGGCACCACTGCTTCCCAAATGGCACCTTATTTCCTATGTGCATGTGTAGCGCACTACTTTGAACCTGGGCCCTGCAGTGAGGAGCCCTAAACACGCACTGAGCACGTGCAGTTTGTTTCCCAGTTTGACTGCTAAAGCTCACTCACACATACACACACACACACACACACAGACACATAGACACATACAGACACACACACAGACAGACATAACACACAAGATCAAAATGGATGTGAAAAATCCAGATGAAATGTCAAATGTCAGCTAGAACAATTGCAGCAGTAACAAACGTCAACAGAACAAACCTATGTGTGTTTGCATATGTGTGTGTCTGTGTGTGTGTCTATATGTGTGTGTGTATGTGTGTCCATTTTACATTACCCTGTGTAGCAGGCAAAACGCCTGAACCTGGATATCCCATGGTCTCAATGAGATTAACAAATAAATGCAAAACTGCAAGGACATGTTTTCATGTGCCCAGTTAGACCACATCAGAAGTTCTGTTTGCGTTCCCCCCGGAAACCTGAACATCTGCATGCCAGGGACAACACATAGGGTGGCAGTAAAGCGATCCTAACGTGATCTTAACGTGATCCCAACACGATCCTAACAAGATCCTGACGTGATCTTAACATGATCCTTCTATGCCGTATTTGCTGTGACCTTCTCTTTGGCTTTGTGCTCTACTAGTCAGGCTACCTATATTCATCCAGTGATCAGTGTGGTCTCTCTGATAGACTCACCGGGTCTGGTGGGCGTGGTCCTCCCCTGGCGCCAATCGGGGGGCCCGGCAGAGTGGAGTGGGCGGGGCATGACGAAGTGTCCCGCGTCCACCCTCTCTAGGCGAGCTCTAGCATCAGGGCGCCACGATGCCAGCCGTCTCGTCCGAAGAGCGGCAAAGAAGAGGTACACAGCCCTGGGGAGAAAGAGAGACTGTTACAGAAGAGGTACCCAGCCCTGGGGAGGAAGAGAGACTGTTACAGGAGGAGAAGATGTACACAGCCCTGGGGAGAAAGACAGATGGTTACAGGAGAATATGTCTACACTGAAACAGGGTCCCCAGCGGAGTAGAGGGGATGCATGCCGTCTTTCTGACCGGATGTTATGCAGGTGTCCTGACTCTCTGTGGTCGGTAAAGAACCCATGACCCTGTGAGATTATAGGTTTGAACCCTGGTTTCCTGGCTCCGTTGGTAGCCTTAACCCTCAAACCATCATGACCACCTTAACATTTCCAGCTTCCAATCCAACTCGTTAATCCCCTCTCCTCCCCCTTGTAGAAAATAGTGATGTATTATAGCTCGGTACGTCATTCATGCAATTGATATATCGAGGTGGCTCAGGATAAGCTGGTTCTTTAAACCCGTCTCAAGGTTTTTGCCATGTGTGTGGTCTGTGTTTGGGGTGTGTGTGTCAGGGCTTCCATTATTTTATTTTCTCTGACATTTTAGAAATGTACTGGACACAGCCTAGAGCACCATGAGCTAAAGCCTATAGCCTACACAGTAATAAATACTGGCTGTTTGAACATTCAAATCGGCCAAATAAATCCGACATTTGACTCAAATAAACCCGACATTTGACTCAAAACTAGGAGTGTCACCAGATACGTTTGGCGCAGATCTTGGTCTGCTCAAAGTTATCTCCCGTTGTCGGGAAATCGAATCTCCTTGAGGCCGCCTTTATTCGGTTTTGGAGAGAGAATCCCCTCTCCGTGGGCACACTGAAATTCAGGATAATTACGGCAATCTTTGCCAGTTTTGCACACTTCACTGAAGTCCCTTATTAGGACTTTTCAAGCAGTTTTGGAGGTTTTGAAATGTTTTTTGGGGGGGGATAATTTGGTGTGTGGATTTGTCTGTGTTGGGTGTTTTTCAAACCCTGTTATAAGACTGTGGTTCCTTTACAAATAAACACTCTATTCAGTTCCTGCTAAAGTACACACACATTTGTTTTTCTATCCTTGTGGGGACCTGCAATGTGTGGACCTAACACTGTCCCAGAAATTCATGTTCCCTAACCCTAAACCTAACCTTAACCTCAGTATCCTAACCTTTATGTCTTAAGTTACCCAGCCGTAACACCTAACCATGCCCGGCAATGCTTAAATCTGAAAGTAATCTCAGTTCTCACAATATGCCCAGTTGTCTGTTTTTCCCTGAACCTAACCTCTGAGCCAGAAATGCGCTGCATAGTGGAGGACCGGGCAAAAAAATGTGGGGGCAGTTTTTCCAGTTTTACACTCTTTGGGGGACTTCAGTTAGATGAGGATTGTGCACACACACTCCAAACACACACCACACACACACACACACACACACACACACACACACACACATACACACCACATACACACACACAGCTCCAGCCGTGCCAGTCAGTCCCTGGGTGATGGAGGCAGCAGAGCCAGAAGGAAGCATGTCTCAGCTTATCAGAAATAGCCCTGCGGTCACCACACATGAATAATACACTATGTGTCTTAGCAGTTTACACACACACACACACACCCCATACTGGGTGTGTGTGTGGGGGGGGGTGTGGATGGAAATTAGAGAGAAATGACAGCGTGAAGAAAGACAATTATGGAGAAAAGACGAGAGACGGATGGAGAGAAGGTGAGAGAGACGGGAGAGTGAATGGCTATCCTGTAGTCCAGACAGACAGACAGGCAGGAACACGCAAAGACAGACAAACGGACAGGGAGGCCTGCACCATGGGGAGTCTATCTCGCGGGGGCAGAGGAAAGGATTTCTGACGAACAGCGCACGGTCATGCTGTACTATTCTGCTGAGAGCATCTGGCATTTATATGTTATGTAATAGCAGCAGAACAAAACTGGTTTCATTCTGGAAGAAAGGAAGTTATTAATAATGAAGCAGGCAGGCCAGCTGACTGTGCGTGTGTGTGTCGGGGAGGCCAGCGCTTGATCTTAATTGGCTGGCTGCAGAGGCATGCACAGACCTTTGGAGGGGCCGAAGTTACGAAGAAGTCCTCCACGGATGTGTGCCGGCAGCGGAATGGTCGTGCGGCCCGCATGCGGTGGTCGATTTCGCCGATGGGCAAAACGGGCACTTGTTGAGTCTGAGGTGACAGGGGTGGGGCTCAAGCCCCCCTGTCTGTGCACGTGACTGGCTGGCAGTGTGTGTTGCAGAGGATACTTCTTCATAGAGACTACTTCTTCCTCCTGATTGGCTGGCAGTGTGTGCTAAATAGGCCAGCTCTTGATGCTGACTGGCTGACAACGTTGCGTTGGAGAACACAGAAGGTCTTTTGAGGGCAGTGTCACCACCTTAAGAGGAGACAATTCTTCTTTTCTGACCTATTTCTCTGAAATCTGAGAACCCATTAGAACTGACACAGTGGTTTGATCCCTTGACTTTTACCCCAACTATAAATACTCTGTTACCCCAACTATAAATACTCTGTTACCCCAACTATAAATACTGTGTTACCCAAACTATTGATACTGTGTTACCCAAACTATAAATTCTGTGTTTGACCTGTGATCTCTGAAAATGAGGAAGAAGAGGAGATCAGAAGCCATTATTGAGGATTAGAATGGGGAGAGAGGTGAAGGCCTGAAGGACAGACAAACATGTCAACAGACGGACAAGTAAACGGAAGGACACGTAGACAGACAGGTAGACAGACAGGTAGACAGACAGGTAGATAGACGGACACTAACAGACACTAACAGACACTAACAGACACTGACAGACACTAACAGACACTGACAGACACTGACAGAGACTGACAGACACTGACAGAGACTGACAGACACTAACAGACACTGACAGAGACTCAGGCTGTTCTTTGAGTTCTATACTGCTACAGTTCAACATACTGTTGACACAGCAGGGAGGGTTCATAAATGAGCCTGGGTTGGTTTTGGGAAATAGATAGGAAAGAAGGTAATACAACTGGAATCAGGAGGAGTGGAGACGGAGGCCCGTGGGTGTGGCCTGTGGGAGAGGCTTGTGGGAGTGGCCTGTGGGAGAGGCTTGTGGGAGTGGCCTGTGGGAGAGGCCTGTGGGAGAGGCTTGTGGGAGTGGCCTGTGGGAGTGGCCTGGTGGCCCAGACATATAAGACTCATAACTACCCCTGACTTTTAACTACCCCTGCAGCTTTGGTTCAAATTCAGCCCACTACTATTTAAGAAAAACCTCATCTGTTTGTCTATTAAAGCATTTCAATTTCTAAAAATATTTTTCTATAAGTAGTAGGTAGTAACGGTATGTTTATATAAGTAGTAGGTAGTAACGGTATTTTTTTTAAAGTAATAGGTAGTGACGGTATATTTTTATAAGTAGTAGGTAGTAACGGTATATTTTTATAAGTAGTAGGTAGTAACGGTATGTTTTTATAAGTAGTAGGTAGTAACGGTATATTTTTATAAGTAGTAGGTAGTAACGGTATATTTTTATAAATAGTAGGTAGTAACGGTATATTTTTATAAGTAGTAGGTAGTAACGGTATGTTTTTATAAGTAGTAGGTAGTAACGGTATGTTTTTATAAGTAGTAGGTATTAACGGTATATTTTTATAAGTAGTAGGTAGTAACGGTATATTTTTATAAGTAGTTGGTAGTAACGGTATATTTATATAAGTAGTAGGTAGTAACGGTATGTTTTTATAAGTAGTAGGTAGTAACGGTATGTTTTTATAAGTAGTAGGTAGTAACGGTATGTTTTTATAAGTAGTAGGTAGTAACGGTATGTTTAAGTAAAGTACTGTTGGAAGAGGGACAGAGAAGAAAAGACACAAAATGTGAGGCAGAGTGAAAGAAGAATAGGGGAGAACCGGAGGAGATGTTAGGTGTTGCTCCCTGCTCTGCTGTGTCCCTCTGGAGTTACAACCATTATCATTAGAGATGTCGGTGCCTGTCGGTTGCCATAACAGTCCACAAGCAGCCAGCAAAATTAACCAGCAGCTTCTGTCTGTCTTTAACCCCCTTGTCTGTCTCCCTGTCTGTATTTCTGCATCTGTCTCCGATCATCAGGTCCAGATTCCCCGGGTTGTTCTAGGCCGCTACTCAATTTCTGCCTGTTTGTCTGTCTGGCTGTCTGCCAGCCTGTCTGTCTGCCAGCCTGTTTGTCTGTCTGTCTGGCAGCCTGTCTGTCTGTCCGCATTTTTATCTGTCTGTCTGTCTGACAGCCTGTTTGTCTGTCTGTCTGTTTGCCAGCCTGTCTGCCTGTCAGCGTGTTTGTTTGACTGTTTGCCTGAGTGTCTGTCTGTATGTCTGCCTGTCTGTCTGTCTGTCTGCCTGCCTGTCAGTCTCTTGCAGGTTACTGTTGTCCTGTACTGACCTCACACTCCACAGAGAGCACTCTGCACTTGCATTATAAAAACATTACTCAGCTATTAAATTCTCTTCCACGCTGGGGTTGAGCCAGACAGTTGTGCTCACATTGACCTGGTCGTGTGCTACCTTCAGAAGGCAGTGGTAAAGGTATAATATTTTTGAAATTTCCACTTAAATTAATTCTCTTGAAGATCACTTCCTTTCAAGAACTTCTCAACAACCCCTCGTCAACCTCTCATGCTTTCGTAAGTGGGAGACTCCACTATCCTCTCCTAATCTTCCTATTCTATTTGAAAAATACATTAACGCGTTACTTGGCTTTTACAGAATTAATAAGGAGTTGAAATTGACCAGAAATATTATCCAAGCCCCTGTTTCTGTAGACAGGGTCAGTAAAGACCGTTCATGATGATACCATGATTGCTTAACCCACTTTTCAATACTGTACAGTGTGATTTTTCATTCACTTACAAATATTAAAACTGTAAAATATGTTTCCGCTTTTGCTTCTACTGGGCTACGACAGTTAAACCAAACTCGCTGGGCATGTGCGCGTTTCATGCTTCAACCACACGCTGGTACTCATCACTGGTCCTGAAATGAATCCAGCAGCTGCCCCTTGACCTTCATTGTTTTACAGTCCGCGCTGGAGCATGGCCACTGTTGAAGGTTGAATGTAGTCCGTGGTTAAGGCCAGGACTGTAAAACGGACCTGGGTTTAAACACGGCTGGCTGTGTTGTTTTCCTGTCCCGAGGTCAGGCTGGTCGACACAAAGGTCGGGCCCTACAGTGCTAAAGCTGTCTGTATTCTCAGAAGGCTTTTTATACCTCCCTCTGTCAGCCAGTCTGTCCCGCTCCCTCGAGTCTGGACCCATAAATACTCTGTGTCAATGCGTCCTCCGTGCTGTGGAGCCAGGTGCCGGTCACACTTCTCCTTATCCTTCCTCATCCTCCTCTCTGCTCCTCTTTCCATGCCTAGTCATTTCTCATCCTCCTCTCTGCTCCTCTTTCCATGCCCAGTCGTTCCTCTTGCGACAAGACTGCTGTCTTCACATACTATGTACTGACACGTACGGAAATACTTCCAGTGCCCCTCAGCTGCCCTCTTCCCCTCTCCATTCAGCAGAGTGTCAATTACACACACACACACACACACACACACCAGTCCATACGGAGGTAATAAGATGAATTTCTGGCCTTGCTTCCAGAGTCAATAACAACTGTATTGTAATGTTAGTGTGTGTGTACGTGTGTGTGTGTGTGTGTGTGTGTGTGTGTGTGTGTGTGCGTGCGTGTGTGTGTGTTGTTGTTGTCGTGGGAACAAAGCATTGAGCCTAACAAAGAGAAGGCTGGCTGCTTGCTCCTAGTATCAATTATTGAGAGCCTCCACACAATGGAGGGAGAACAGGCACTAGATCTACAAGCTAGCTGATATAGAGCTAGCTGATATATAGACCTAGCTGGTTGATATAAAGCTAGCTGGTATATAGATCTAGCTGATATGTAGAAATAACTGATTTAGAACAAGCTTATATAGAGCTACAGTAGGTAATTCATAGGACTAGTTGATATAGAGCTGGCTGATATATAAAACTAATGGATATATATCAAGCTGATATAGAGCTAGGTAATTTATACAACAAGCTGATGTATAGAGCTAGCTGATAGTGAGCAAGGTGTTGGGACTAGCTGATATAGAGGTCAATTTAAGGCATTGCTCCATAGTTCAACGTTTTGAGGCAACATCACAAGTTTTTGTACAATAGAAACTGCTCTTCTGTTAAGAAGCTGATTTGTAAAACTGTTATTTGGAGCTAGATATGAAGCTAATATATAAAATAAAAATATAGAGCTGGAAATGAAGATGATAAATGGGGCTGATATATAGCTCCGGAAATAATTAAGAGACCACTGCACCTTTTTCTTTCCTTTCCAAAAAAGTTGAAAAGTGAGTGAGGAACAGAAGCGTTCAATTTGCAGTGGTCTCTTCATTTTAACCCTTCTGTTCCTTACTCAAAACCTTCCTTTTTGATTTTTTGGAAAGGAAAGAAAAAGGTGCAGTGGTCTCTTAATTTTTTCCGGAGCTGTGTATATATATATATGGAGCTGGACTCGAAGCTAATGTATGGAGCTGGAAATGAAGCTGATATATGAAGTTCATAAAATGTATTAAGCGGATATGTGACACTGGGTATGAAGCTGGAATATAAACCTGGACTTAGCCGACGTTGTGTCACAGTTAATATATGAATATATGAATGGTGTTTTGTTCAATTCATCAAGTGATTTTCCACATTTACTTTTTTTGTTGTTGTAAACCCATGGTATAAAAAAGAACATAGCTAAATATAAGAAAATCATAAAAAATGTTTTGGAGAAAACATCCACTTGATTGGTATAGGCAGTAACAATAATTTGTTCCAAACAACTAAAATATTGTGCTCTGTCTTTTGACTCCTTGATGTCCATCATGTTTTCTCTCATCATCGTGAGGACCTTTTGAAATGGTGTGTGTGTGTGTGTGCATGAGTTGTCGGTTCAACCAATCTGCACTTCACTAATGATTTAAATGACAACCAGCTGTTCTGGAACCAAAAACTCCGGGACTCCCTCATCAGGGAAGCCTGAATTTGTGAAGTCATCTTTCTGTAATACCCCTCTGGTCAAAATTGGCAACATACTGTCAACAAAGTACACATCTCCAAATCCACTATCCATTCTCCCTTTCTCTTTCTCTCCTCTCTCTCTCTCTTTATGTCTCTCTATCCTTTTTTCTGTCTCTCTATCTTTTCCTATCTCTCCAGCATGTGTACGTGTGTGTGTATATTCCTGAAGCACCTGAGTGTGCCCATATCCGTATCCATCTTTCTAATGCAGTTTTGTTATGGTGTCAACATTGCCTGAAAACACTGGGTTAGTGCTGATACACACACACAGACACCCGTGCTATTATGTATGTATACACACACACAGACACACTAAGGCACACACACGAACAAAGACATTAAACATTTAGACCTGTGGAGTTATTGACTTGGAGACCATTGTCATCCACCACACATGCACACACACAAAAGGATTGACAACATTGTCTTTGGTGTCAATCTGGATAGAACTTGGTACTGTCACTGTTTCAAGTGACTGTAAAACATCTTATCCTTAGGCAATATGTTCTTCTTTTCATAATCTTCAAAATATGTTATCTTTTCATTTACATGTTTTTGACTGAATCTGGTCGTCTAAATATGTCATTTATATATTTGCTGGGTGTGTGCAGGCATGTGTGAGAATGCTGTGTGTGTGTGTCTGTGTGTGTGTGTGTGTGTGTGTTATTGTGTGAAAAAATGTGTGTGTGTTTGTTGTGTGTGCATGAATTCTGGGTTTAATATATTGTAATTGATGACAGTAAAAATCATCGAGCGAAAATTAACATTGCAGGTAGATTACAAAACACTCACCTTTCAAAACACCAGAAAACCACCAACGACCCAGAACAAAACCCGACAGACAAATTTCACCACAAAATAAAAAGGAAGCGACAAAAAAGAACTGTTGGTATAAATCCTCACAGCGATCTCTTGCCGGCAGCAACAACCGAAAAAAGAAAAAAAGATTGTCGGGGGAGAAAACGGACGGGTGGATGTTGGAGAATGGATGAAAAAAAAAGAGGATGGAGGATTAAGTCATTTGGAGGAAGAGAAGTTTAATCCTTAGAGAGGTTGGTTGGTTGCCATGACGAGGTCTGTCTCTCCCAGTATGAATATATCCCGGTCCAGTAAAGGTCTCTCTCTCTGTCTGTTGCTCTCCTGTCGTCACGCGCCCTACTCCCTCACTAGCTGTTATGTGTCGCTATGCTTCTGAGTCGTCTTCTCCAGCACGCGCCAGTACCCAGAGAGCTGCCGTGTGTGTGTGTGTGTGTGTGTGTGTGT
>JACXGI010019402.1:0-12165 GCA_016801175.1 Esox masquinongy
CCCCCCCCCCCCCCCACGTGTCTCTCTCTCTCTGTTTGTTCACACTCAGTCACATTCTTCCCCGCACTGATTGAACATAACCTCCCAGGGTCTTGTGTGATTGGGTCTGAGGCCGAATTGTCAGCAGTAGATTGGACCGGACCGACAGCAACATACCCTCCATGCCTCTCGTGCCGCAGAAGAGACCATTCGTCTCCGGCAGTTACCCCCCCCCACACTGATGTTTTCATGTAGGAGCGCTCAGCTCTGTGTGCAGGGGAGGTTGTGTGGTTGCCCCCCCATCCATTTTTGATGGGATCACGGGATTGGTGCTGGCCAGCCGGTCGTTACCCCGACTGTATTAGTTTAGATGAACCCCCGGAATAGACACCTGCCAGGGTGACACCTGACGGAGGGAGCTGAGTGTTCACTCAGAGAGGTGCGTGCGTGTGTGTGTTTGTGAGAGGGAGTTTGTCCTTGGCTATGTGCCCTCTAAAAAAAAAAATACACATCGCTCTTAGGAATTTTATGGAACTCTCTAGGACAGTGGTTCTAAAACATTTGACACCATGTACCACACCAGTGGTACACAGTTTGAGAACCAATGCTCCGGCACGTCCATCATTGATATACTCTGTAAAAAGCCTTAATTGGCAACATAGCGCTGACTGATGACGAGTAGCGGGACCTGACTTTCAGATTAGAGGGAGCCTCCTTAAAGGTTTCAACGCTAGTCTCTTCCGAAACCAGGCTTCCCCAACCGCCGAAGCCTGCGGAAGTCCGTGTTAGAAAACTGAGTGGGAAGCTGCTGGAGATTGGGGAAACCTCGCCCCAGCGCGAGCCATTCAAATGCCTTGTTTGGGTGGAGCACTGTCGGTACTTGGTGTAAGAAAAAGTCTCTCCCCAATCTTTCCACTGCGTCTGGCCATTAGAGCATTCCAACGCGAGGAACTACAAAGACCTGTTAAAGGGGTCTGAGCGCCCTCTTTATAAAACACAGAGTTCGGAACAGATTTTAGTTCTGCCCCCTGTGTGTGAGTTCAAGACATGTGGAGCCAACAGGTAATGGGACATCCAAATAAGGTGTTAATGTTGCAACGGCCACCTCTCAGTGAAGACCCCGACAGTGGCAGCTAATCACCGATTTACGAATCGCTGTGCATCATGAATAACGGCTCATTCTTATTTGTAGATCAGTCCGTCTCAGTTTACCCGTGATGCATTACGGTTTTGATCCTCTCTAAAGACATCCATTGTGAAGGAGAGTTGATCAAACGTTGGGTGCTGTGGAGAAAGTGAGAGAGAGGGAGAGAGAGTGGAGGATAATCGCCCTGCGCCACTGTAGAGTGTAAGAGCTCCACACGCATCTCGGCTCTGACAGAATGGAGAATACACACAGGAATTTAGCTCCATAGCTCATCCTCCATCTATTCCACTCTATCAGCGGAGCAGCTTCCCTCCAGCCTAAACACCCCACCCACCCTCCTCCAACAGAATACTGAGCAGACTGCAGCTTCTCCTGTATCCCACCTCGTCTGGGTCGTGTGTGGAACCTCACCTCTAATGCCGTGTCAATGCCAGAGGTGTGGCGTACGGCGCCGCTTGGGGGGCTTCCGCTCAGGAAGAGGTGAATTAGTGGAACCGGGCGCATGTTGGCGCCGCACTCGTGTTCCCAGATGAATTAGGCCTCAGTCGTCACGCCATCCCCGTCTGAATGTCTCAATCAATCATGTTTATTTCACGAAGCCCTTTTTTTTTTTTTTTTTTTTTACATCGCCAGTTGTGACAAAGTGCCTAGGCAGATACCCGACCTAAAACCCCAAACAACGCAGATGTCTCCAATCTTCCCCTAAAGCCCTTCTTTCATCACTCCCCATCCTGCTTTTTGTGTTACGTTCTAACATCTTCCTTTCATTCTTTCTCCCCCTCCACTCCTTATGTCTTTTTTTCTTTCTTCTTCCCCTCACTCACACAGTTGTGGTGCCATGTGAAATTGCTTTTAACCCTTTTTGTTGCCTTGCCTCTTTCCCTGCCACAGTGTAAGCGTGAAGGAGGTCCGGGCCAAACTCACTGACATCCAGGATGGACAGCGCGTTCTGTCGGAAGATGAAGCCGTCGTAAGTTCAAACTGTATTTCCAACCTCTCAGTTCAGTCTTTGATGCAGCCATGTCCTTAGCTGTTTTTTGTTTTAGCAAATCAATTTAGTGATTAGTTCATTTGTGTTATCAGCTAGTATTGAGCTGGGAAACTGGTGAATTAAGTTGGATCGGGAAGTAGTTGAATAAGTTTAATCAGGAAGGAGTTGATTCGGGAAGTAGGTGAATAAGATGAATCAGGAAGTAGCTGAATAAGTTGAATCAGGAAGTAGCTGAATATATTGTATCAGGAAGTAGGTGAATAAGTTCAGTTGGGTGAATGTTGGGACGGACCAACAATATGTACCTACGGGGCTCAATGGAAATGGCATGTGTTTCAATGAAAACATACAGTGAAGTATTTCATAGCATATCAGACAATATTACTGTCAACCAGATGTCCGCATTGTCATCAGTTTCCCCTGGATCCACTGTCGAATGCTCCACTGCCATTCGACAGGTTCCCTGACCACAGGGTCCATCCAGGCTCATTTGGATTCAGCGTGGGACAGGCACAGTTCACGTCAGTGACTGTCCTTCAAGCCCTGATGTGTGAGAACTCGGCTGTCGGTTCCACTTTAAATTGTGAGTTCGCGCACCGAGGGCAGATATCAAATAGTTTCTGGTGTAAACAAAGTAGCTGGCGATTTGGCCCCTTTTCTGTTTTTCCTGTGTATTTTTTTATGCTCTTTCACTGTGAATGTTAAACGGCATGCGAGGGCACAGCCATCCTGGGTCCCTAACCCTAACCTCTGCCCTTGTATAGGTAGGGGTGACATCTGGCTTGGCCTGCAGAACGTACTCACAGTTACCAGTCGTACAACATTAACTATGTAAATCTCAAAATGCTTACAGGGGATTAGTCCCAAGTTCCTTATCGCGCAGTCTGCAATGTGCGGTGATCGATATGTACGTTCGCTCTCGTCTGTGTGTGTTTGTGTGTGTGAGAGACTTATCTGTGTCTATATTCCCTGGAAGTGTCTGCTATTTAGGTCAGGAGTTATGTTATCCAAGATAGCTTTGCATAACTACCCTCAGTTCTCTCAAAGCTACTTTGGACGCATTAACATGCTAAGGATTTGGGTATCGGTGAGCAGCTCTCAGCTCGGAGACATTTAAGGGTCCACAATGGGGAAATCACTACTTGTTTGTTGTTTTCAGCTGGTGAGGAGACAGGGGAGGCGATCATAATTAATTCAAATACACACGTGAAGTGTGCAAATGAATATGAATATGCATTAATATGAAAATGCGCACTTACCCCGTAATCAAAACAAACGATAATCAAGCCGGCGAATTAAACGGGTTGCCAGCGACGGTTGTTAACTCACGGTTCACATTAGAACGTGGAAGCACAAAGAAGATTGAGAGGCTGGAGCTGGGGGGCAGAAAACAGGGGCCTGTTTTAATCCCGATGATTTTGCTGTGCATTTGACTCTGACAAGCAGCGGTATTTGGCTCTTGTTCAACCTGCGCTTATTTTATCCCTGTCACACAATCCCCACTGAGTGTCACCTTGGTCATTTGAGGGCGCTGCATTGTGCTGCTCACACCGTGACCGAGATACATAAACACGTCAGGTACCTCCGAGGCAGTCCGACGCCCCTCTGTTTTTCCCGGCAGGTAGAGATGTAGCAGGCCTCCACGCTGAGCTCTCAGTCGGCTTGAGAGCCGTTGAATCTGAGAGAAAGAGGAAAGGATGAATCATTTCCCTTCAACGGTCTGTTTTTTGTAATGTCTAAAGGCTTTCATTGCTTTGGCGAGGAGAACGTCAGGAGGAATTGGGTTGTAGTTTTTTTTTCCCGTTTTTTTTTTTCTTTCACGTCGCTCCCCCACAATGTGTCACTTCAACACCTTATCATTGGCTTATTCTCTATACTTTCACCGAAGAGGCTTTAGGCGCTGCCAGAAGATTCAGTTTCCGCATCAGCGGTCTGGGCAATTCAAGAATATAGAGTACCTCAATAAAACAATTTGATGATCAAAGGAAGCATTCCTTTCTGCCAGGAGAAGCGTACCTTCAGACAGTGGCATTAAGGGACGTTAAGACCACACATTCCCTTGTGTTGAAATGACAGTAGGCTTGTCAAGCTCATTAAGATGCAGGGCAGGCTTCACATCAGGGATATTCAACTCCAGTCCTGGAGGGCCAGGACAGACCTTCCTAGTGGTTAATCACAATCCCCTGGTGTCAGTAGGTTTGAATAAGTCCCTTATTGGAAAGAGAGGAGGAAAACCAGAAGTACCTCGACCCTCCAGGAGCTGGAGTTGAAGAGTACTGAAGTGTAGCCCAACATCTTGGTGAGTTTGACAAGCCTGTTCTTATTTCATCGCACAGAAACACTCTCCAGGACTTGAATAGCAGCTTTTTACATGGTGTACATCGTTTCTGCAGGATTCATATTTGCAAGCCTATTTTCGTGATTGAGTCGTTTAATCCATCATTTACGACCTGTGTGAATACAGTCCAATAAACACGTCCGACTCCTGTATGAATGTTAGGCTGGCTTGTGTCCACATTGTCTCAGTGCTTAATCATAACGCTATCATAGCCTGGTTGTATCATAGCCTGGTTGGCATGCACATATCCATTTTGTCATATTTATTGTGTAATATGCATTTAATCTCCGTTTTCCCGTTTCCTGCTATATTTGAACCCACTTGGTTGCCTCCGTCGAAAAAAAGAAAACTAAAATGCTGCTGAAAAAGAAAGCTTGCCCTTCTTACCAGGGTTCAAGTGCCCCGTTGCTGATGAGAGGGAGGTGGAACAAGCCACCTGTGTTCTCGCTTTCCCTGCAGCAAGCTGAACTAACGTGGATACAGATCAGAGTTCTACAATGCGTGTTAGATTCATTCCAGAACTCCGGGAAATGCCAGTGTGTTCTGGAATCGCTGGCTACCGTGACGATGCCAGGCTGTTCCCCAGAGGGAGGTGGCCGCTGCCCTGTCATGGGGGGCAGAGGTCAGAGGGTGGCCGCTCAACTGTTTTAGAACCAGCGTGGCTCCTCGTAATCAAGGCTATGGCACCTGTTACACTAAACCAATCCTTAGTGAATAAAGCCTGTTGATTTGCTCTGAGGCCAGTTTATTTGAAACACCATTTTGCCAGCCTCTCAGCCTCCAGGCCTACCAGTCTACGCTCTGACTCGTTTTGCCCATTCTAACGCCAGTCCAGCAGTAACTGGGTGCCACGCGACACGCTGTAGGAGCAGTGTTACGCAGTGAACGGGGTGGCGTACCTACCTGACCAGCCGGCGAGCGTGTTTGTAGACGTGTGTGGATGTGTGTCTTGGGGAGGGAATCCGTCCAGTCTGCGGTCAGAAATCGCTTTGTGTTGCACGACTCGCCCAAATCGGGCTGAACCTGTAGCTTCTTTGCTACATTCCTGGCGTTTCACGAGTGGCCGTCTGGAGACACCTGCCTCGTTCCCACATCACAGAACGTCAGGCGTCGCCCCGGACGCGTCACCGCCAACACCCGAGGCTTGATCCCCCCCACCCCCGCGCTTGGGCCTAAGCCCTGCGGATCTTCCCCTCAAGGCCAGCTGAGCATACCTGCAGTTGTTTTAATGCACCCACCGATATACCGTGTATGAGAATAACAATAACGCATATTAACTCCGTTCGTTTAGACCCGCTGGTGTGTCGCAGTCAGACTGTGCCGCTCGATCCGACTGCGATCGCGAGACGTCGGCATGCCTGCGGGGCCGCTTTGTGTCAGAGCCTCGGCTCGCTGTCTCGACCGCTACGGAAGTAAGGAAAGGAAAGGAAAGGGGAAAAACCTCTCATTAATGGAGACACTGCTTTTCCATCTGCCACCGGAAGGGGGCAGCAGGGCTCTTGTGTAAAAGGCGCTAATGTGAAGTCACGTTCACAGGTCATTTCAGCTCTTTATTTTATGGACTGGGCCTGCGGTGCCGCTTCACTCTCTCTTTCTCCCCCTTCGTTTCAGGGAATGAGATCCCTCCTGTTTCCGACAAGAACCCCCCTCACCTTACACCAATAAATTATTTTCAATTGCAGGGGGGGGGTTGGGGGGGTGGCGCAGGGTGGGTTGCTGTGTGCAGGCTCGCTGCCGTTTCTGGGATTCGATTTCTGGTATAGTGAACCCATGATAGACGGTCCATCTTAAAGGGCTGCCGCGTCTTCGCGGTTCACGGTTTATTCATTTTCTCGGGGCGTCCGTGCACAACAAACGGGCTCAGTGCCGCGGAGACGGCCTCGGTGACTCTGTCGTGTAACGGCAGACCTGCCGGCGTAATGTGTCTGGGGTCCGCTGTGTCTCAGGGAAGGAGCCTGTCTCCCGCGGCGATAACCGCGGCTAAACGCCGTATAGGCTTGCAGGATAATAGCAGAGTAATGTACCTTTACGGCGGTGTATGGCCGGTAGCGGGGCCTGGATGTTAAAAGCTTGTCATGTTGGCTGGCTGTCGGGGGGAGAAAATGAAGTGTGTGGCCTGGGTTCCCAACGTCAGGTCTGGTCCTCACCTCACCGTCGCGCGCCTCGTGTTTTCTCATGCCCGTCCAGGGGGCTTTCGAGTTACGTAATGCGAAATGACGGGTCCCAACCGGAGGTGCGTGATCCGTAGTCTACGGTGGGGAAGTGGTGAACGCCGACCACCGCTGAGGCGTCGCGTCACGGTCTTAGTGTTTGTTGAGTAAGCGGGCGGCTTCTGGGGTGGGGGGGTGCGCTCCCGTGGGGGGAGGTGGCGTTACCGTTCTCATTGCACGTCTCGTCTCTCCGTTGTCGTGTAACCATGGTTTCTTAGATGTGGCTAGGGGTCGAGTGGTTGACGAGGTAATGGGAGGTCAAGGAGCAAGACTGTCAGAAGGGATGCTGAAGGAGGTGGCGTTTTGTGTTCTCCTCGAGGGCTCCTCGGGGCTGAGGAGGTTGTATTTACCGTGGGTCTAATTTTGCCAGCGAGCTTTGACCGACGGCATCTCTTTCAGAACTGAATAGAATGGCCTTAGAGGTGTATCTGACTTGAATAGAATGGCCATCAACATGTTTCTGAACTCAACAGAGTGGCCATCAGCATGTAGCTGAACTGAATAGAATGGCTTCAATATGTCTCTGAACACAAGGGAATGGCCTTCAACTTGTTTCTGAACAGAGCAGAGTGGCCTTCGACTTCTTTCAAAATCATTGCGCAGGAGCACCAAGGAGAGACACACAGGGAAACACGCATGCTCACACCCTCAATCATCCTGTCCTCTGGGGTGTCCGTACTCTAAACTCTAAATTCCAACCTTAACCTTCACCTGTTCCCGACCCTTACCCTGACCTTAACCCTGACCCTAACCTTGAACCTGTAACATTTTAACTTCAGAGTCGGAGTGTACACAAAGACTTTTCTATGGTGAAAACAGGGCATTAACACGTCTGACAAGTTCCAACAAGAGTTTTTTTTTTGAGCGCCCAATTGGGTTGAATTCTCCCCCTGTGCATCCTGGGTAGGAGGGTCACAGAGCACAAAGGATGGATTGTAATGTGGCAAGACAGTTGTCACATAATGAGAGCATTCCAGGTCATCGTTATCGCAGTCGCGTTCCCCAGACAGCGTGTGGTCAGATCTCACACCGCCCAGAGAAGTGTTTCGGATCTCAGGAACCACACTGATATAATACAGCAATATTCTAAGTGACTGCAAATATATATATGATTATTTATGAAAAGCACATTTGTTTCCACTTGCCGTGGATGCTCAAGGTTATGTCTGTGGTCTCACTGTTCATACTACATCACCAGGCCTAAAACTACAAACGGCCTTGCAATTATATTCTCTTAGTGGAAATCTCCTGTGCTTCACAATGCTGCGCGTTGTATTTTTATAATGAACACAATAAACCAGAGGTGTTTAAAAATAAATGGAAGGTGCCCGAGGTCTCCTCACGAGCCGCGTTGGCTGAGATGCTAAAAGCAAGCCCGGGGCAACGGTTTGTGTTCTCATCACCCCTCTCCACTTGTCAACCATTATTGAGGCTGTACGAGGCTGTCTCCTGTCACAAGCTCTGGGCGCCCATCTGCAGTGATGACCAGGAGCAAAGTCGTTGGTTGCCATGGCACCATCAAAGAGCTGCTAACCCCTGCTCGTCTGTTTTCCTATTGGCCAAACGGACCCACTTACAGGTGACACAGTGTGTTATAACTATGTGTAGGCTTGTGTTCAGCATAAACTATTTGCATGACTTGTTTTCAGTACACAATCTGCAGAACGCTTAATTCAGGGTGTTGTGTTTTCCCCCAAGCTGTTATAGAAATCCAGTTAAATACGCACTGTATCTACTGAAGAGTTAGTTGCATGATTCATTGTCCCTGCCAAATTAACATAATACGCAAAATTATATATGTTTTTTTAGTATATATTTAGGTTGAAATTAAATCAAATCCAGGCAGTAACAAATAAACAAATAGACAGACAGACAGACAAATAGATAGACAGACAGACAAATAGATAGACAGACAGACATATAGATAGACAGACAAATGGACACAGACAAATAGACAGACAGACAAACAGAAATCAACAGACAGACAGATAGATAGTAATATAAACAGGCAGACAGACAGACAAATAGATAGACAGACAGACACATTGACAGACAGACATCAACAGACAGACAAATCGACAGACAGACACATAGACAGGCAGACAGACAGACAGATAGACAGACATCTTGGTGTAGAACAAGTCGTCTTTTGTTGGGTAATAGGAAATGTGTTTTGTGAGGTCTCCATGACGACCCCACTGTAAGACAGATGCTCCCCAAGAACACAACTGTCAAGGTCCTCGCTATTCTGGCTCGGAGGAGTCTGACGAAAATGTAACGTCGGCCAAAGGAATGTTTCTTTCTCATCTCACAGCGTGTACCGCTTGAGAGCGATGACACCGCGGATGACACAACTCCCGTGTCTGTCTGTCAACCTCGCTTTTTAATCCGACCGACATCTGCTGGCTCAGGTTCAGCCGAGCCCCGGAAGAACCAGACACAGATGGCTGTTCCTCGGGAAATCTGTGGAGCTCAGGGTTCTTCGGGAAAGCTCCTGAATCTAAGCGCAGTTCGCACCACTCCTCGACATGTAAAATGTCTTTTGGGCGAAAAAGTGGGACGAGATCTCAGTTCACCCACAATCCCACCCTGTCAGAGTGTTCCATAACAACGCTGCTTCATACAGCTGCTTCATCCGTGACCTTTACATTGGCGTCATTAGCCTTATACATCCGCACGCAACCCCCCCTCGCACCCCCCCCCACCAATTTATTGCTACACTGATACTTCAGCTTTGACCTTTTCTGTCTTCCTGTCTCGCACGTGAGTGAAAAGAACAACACCCGAAATGCCTCGTGCCTTTTCGAACGGCGGAGGCAACGAGGCGCGCAGCAGAAGCCGCGGAACGGTGTAGGTGGTTGCCTTTACGCTGGCGTGCCTGTGCTTAACTGCGACGAGCCACCTCGGAAACACCACGTTGTTGTTGTCTCGACAACAAAAGCCCTCTGTCTCTCTCTCTGTCTTGCCGACGAGTGTCGCCCTTGCCAGACTCAAGCAACAGGGGCACCATTACGTAAGGAACATTTAAAGATGTGCTTTTATTTTTAGCCGTCCCGGGGCCTTGATCTGTTTCCTCTAACATTTCTCTGCCTTTCTCTCCCTTTCATCATGCTCAGGGTTAGTTGATACAGACATAATGGGAGCCAGGGTTTCCCAGGTAAGACTCCGGTGATCCGATGACAGAAGTGTCCCAGATTTCCGGTGGTCTCAGGTGTAGCCCCGTCTGAAGCAGACACGACGACGGGGGGGCGGGGGGAGGAGCCACACGTGGCTAGGCGCCGCGCTGCGTGCCGACTCCCTGAGCAGAGAAAGGACTGACCCTCACTGTGGTAAAACAGGAGCCGGATTATTCTGGGCAACGTCCACGTCAGAAGGAAGGAAAATCATTTTTGTTTGTTCCTTTCTCTGGATGCATTCTAGTAGGTGGCTTTCAGTTAAGGCCCTTTCTGTGTTTCTGGTTGAGAAGCGACGGATGAGAAGTGAAGGCAAGCCGGGTGGGATTGCACTGTGTACCTAGATTGGTTTGCCTTGGATGAGCTTCACACAGGCTCTTGATTACCATGGGTTTCCAAATTGCAAATTCTCCATTCAGCTTAGGAAATGGCAACCTACCTTTTGGCTGTCGTTTGTGATTGTTTTCGTAGCGTAGCCAGTTAACTTCTAATTATTTCACCTCTGGACTGGCTTCGCCACACTTCTGGGATCCGTGACTGTAGTACCACTGCAGTACCATTGTAGTACCACTGCAGTACCATTGTAGTACCACTGCAGTGCCATTGTAGTACCACTGTAGTACCATACCACTGGAGTACCATTGTAGTATCACTGCAGTACCATTGTAGTATCACTGCAGTACCATTGTAGTATCACTGCAGTACCGTTGTAGTACCACAGCAGTATCACTGTAGTACCACTGCAGTACCATTGTAGTATCACTGCAGTACCATTGTAGTATCACTGCAGTACTGTTGTAGTACCACAGCAGTACCACTGTAGTACCACTGCAGTACCACTGTAGTTCCACTGCAGTACCATTGTAGTACCACTGTAGTATCACTGCAGTACCATTGTAGTACCACTGTAGTATCACTGCAGTACCATTGTAGTACCACTGTAGTACCATACCACTGTAGTACCACTGCAGTACCATACCACTGCAGTACCATTGTAGTATTACTGCAGTACCATTGTAGTATCACAGCAGTACCACTGCAATACCATTGTAGTAACACTGTAGTATCACTGCAGTACTATTGTAGTACCACTGCAGTATTACGATGACTCGGCCGACAACATCATCGATCCACCGGTGCATCTTGAAACGCAGCGACATCAGTTATCGTCTCACTGTACTGCAGCCGGCACATATGGGTCTGCAATTGGTTTCATTCTAGATTCTGTATTTCTATAGCCACTGGTTGGACGGTTGCAGTGCCTTGCAAAAGTGTTCAAACCCCTGTGCGATTCTCAAATTTTAGTGAATTACAAAGAGTACGTTGACATTTTTTGTTTGATATTTCGTATTTTAAAAATGTATTTTGTATTTTTAAAAACCCATAAGCAATTATTTTAAGGTCACAAAGGTTTTATTTTCGGAAGTATTTGTATGAAAAAAAAATGAAATATTGTATGTTGCTTGCATGAGTATTAAACTACTCGTTGATATTTGGTAGAACTACCAAGTGTCTAGGTATGTTTATACCAACTATATACACAGTGTCACAATGGTTTTGGCCCACTCTTCTTGGCAGATTAGCTTCAGGTTGTTCAAAGTGCTTGTATGATTTTGTGGACCGCAAGTTTCAAATAACACCACTGATTCTCAATAGGATTCATGTCAGGACTTGGACTGGGTCGCTGTAGGACATTCACATATTCTTCTTGAGCCACTGCAATATTCCTTTGACCTTGTGCTTCGGATATCTGTCCCGCTGAAGGGGGATTCTCCTCCTAAGCGGACTGAAGCAGATTCTTCTGCCGTATTTCCCTGTATTTTGCTCCATACATTCTCCAATTTATAATTCAGTACATTTAGAGAATCGGTGTGGAGTTAGAATAATTTTTCAAGGTATGGTATAGATATATTATGGCTTTAAGATAGATATGAGGCACTGTAGGGGAGACTTCCCCCCCCTCTGGCCTTGTTCTGCGTCACACTGACCCCAGCTCCTCTTTAGATGTGTTCAGAAGGTTGGAAACCTTCACCAGTCACCAGGTGCATCATGTCATGTCTTACAGTTTGCCCTTCGAGTCAGGAGAACACAGTTCCCCTGTTAAAGTCAGGAGAACACAGTTCCCCTTTTAAAGTCAGGAGAACACAGTTCCCCTGTTAAAGTCAGGAGAACACAGTTCCCCTGTTAAAGTCAGGAGAACACAGTTCCCCTGTTAAAGTCAGGAGAACACAGTTCCCCTGTTAAAGTCAGGAGAACACAGTTCCCCTGTTAAAGTCAGGAGAACACAGTTCCCCTGTTAAAGTCAGGAGAACACAGTTCCCCTGTTA